>JABUQX010060786.1:0-2500 GCA_015478945.1 Trachelipus rathkii | reverse complement strand
CTTTTACTCTAGAATTGCCTCTCGTTTTAATCTTTCCGATTCCATTACTCGCTGATCTGGATAGAATCTCCGGGTGGGGGTCGTCTAACCTTGTGAAATTCAATTCTTAAAAAACTCAACTTCTACAAATCTCCTTCTCCAAAATACCTTCCAACTTTCCTATCTCTTTCGACGGTTCTATCGTCTCTCCTGTTGACAATATAAACATTCCTTTGCCTTAACATAAACAAAAAAATGTCTTGCAAACCTCACATCATAACGGTCTTGCTAGGGCGGCGCCTCAAGAAAAGGGGAGTTCTGTGTAGACTGCGAGACTTTTTTTTTTTTCCTCTTCTCTGTTGCTCCAGCTATACAAGGGCCTCATCCGACCCTTGTTATGAGTACTGCTCTCAATGCTGGGGGGCTTCTGTTGTCAACCGGTTTTGGATAGGGTTCGAGTCAAAGGCCAAAAGGCTCATAAACTGTTCCGACTTTCCCGAGTTCCCTGCGGCGCGATGTTGCTGCTTTATCTCTTTTCTATAGGTACCGCAGCGGCAGGTCCTCGAGGGAACTTATCACGTGCGTACCTCCACCTTACGTCGCCCTCGTAGAACTAGGGTGCTGCTGTCTGCACATGAGTTTTGTGTTGATGTAGGTAACTCCAGGCTAGTTCGCTGCGCGTGCTCCTTCTTTCATGCCACAGTCTGTTCTGGGATTCTCTCCATTCTTCTCGTGTTTTCCTGCTGAATTAATCTTCCCCCACTTTAAAGCCTGTGCTGTCTGTGCTGCATCTGCGTTGAATTGTATATTAGGTTCTTAACTGTCTGTGGCGTGTAAACACCCCTCCTGGAATACGGGCTCTGCCCCGTGAGTGTGGTTACATACTGTAAATACTAACATATACTATATATATATATATTATATATATTATATATATCATATATATATATATATATATAGATATACAGGGGGTGGCAGAGACAATTCAACGGCAACCCACACATAACAAAACCAACCCCAACGCAAAACACATATATATATATATATATATAATATATAATACATAACACTATATATATATATATATATTTATATATATATATATATAGTATATATAATATAATTATATATATATTATATATATATATATATATTATATATATATATATATATATATATATAATATATATATAATATATATATATATTTACATATATATATATACGTAATATATATATATATATATATATATATATATATATATTCGTGTGTTTGCATAGTGTTTTGAAATCTGGCTTTTTTTGCGAATATTGTAATAAAACTAGCTACATGGCAGGGTGCTAAATAGTCTATGGGAAATAATTTTACTTTTTTCAGTTTGAACATATGTTTGTTGTGACAAGATGTGTTTTAATCACTAATAATGTTTATTTTATATTTTAATAATTTAATAGGTGATGAAAGTCCTTTTTTGTTTTTTTTGCAATCTAACAACTTAAGCTTAGAAGAAAAAACTTTTATACAATCTGATATTTCATGTCAGTTTAATAAACAAGGTGAGAAATTTAACTTTTATTGTAAGTTATGCAAATTGTATTTTTCGGGAACACAAAAAAATTTATGGCTTCCTGATATTAGAAGAGATGAAGGATTTGAAACATTTCTTGAACTATATAATATATATATAATTATTATATATATACATATATATATATTATATATATATAATACATATATATATATATAGTAATATATCTGACGACAAGCGTAAAGTACGCAACTTCTGACGTCACAGTATAACGTGATCCACGAAGACTCTGAAGTTAGATTATGACGTCACGCGCCTCAGGTATAACTTGCATAAGACCGAACATTCCGTTTGAAAAGTAAATCTTTCCCCATATATATATACTATATATATATCATATGATATATATATTATATATATATATATATATATTATAATATATATACAAAGAATGACAGAGACTTACAAAAACGATTGAGAGAGAGATTAAGAGAGAGAAGAGAGAGGAAAGAGAGGAGAAGAGAGAGAATAGAGAGAGAGAGAGAGAGAGAGAGAGAGAGCCTTGAGTAGCAAAAAGGTTCTGGAGTCGGCCCACTGAATATATATATAATATACGATATATATAGTATATCATATAGTATATATAATATATATAAATAGTATAATATAATATATAACTATAATATATATATTAATATGTAATATATATATATATAATAGGTAAATGTCTAGAACGTGTGTCGCACTACGAAAACGATAACTTAATCATTTTGGAAATATACGAATATATTTCTTGAAAAAAAATTTTTATTAATAAATAGAACAAAAGTAAAAAATGGATATGATATTTATATTTTTCATCACACTAACGCGAACAAAAATTAAGCAAATCATGGCCAAATTATTTCTTTTAATTGACTTATGACTAACTAAGATTCTGAAAGCATAAATAATGAAATTTGCACACTAAAGCACACCAACTCAAATCAATAC
>JABUQX010060785.1:7500-20262 GCA_015478945.1 Trachelipus rathkii | reverse complement strand
ACACGTTATGAATTATATATGGGCCGCAAGGTTTGATGAGTCGAAGTGATGGACATACTTGGCATATCAACTCAGCTGAAATGACGGGAATTTTTTAACTTGTAGGTTTTCGAGCTGAGCAGACCCAGGTTTTGAAGAACCATTACTTTATTGTCAAAAATTCAATGTATACCGGTCCGATGATACAGAATGAAATCTACAGATTGAGCAGCACACAGGAAAATGTGGAAAAGTATAAAAACAACTTTGTTTTTCAGTCTTAGCTGGATGAAACACGAATATTTCCCAACAGAAGTTCTTCACATTTGTAAGGCTACGCGTTTGGTGGTGATGGAGGTATACTCCCTGGTTACTTTAATTAGAGAGGGACTTTTTTATCAGTGTTTCTGCTATATGATTCTCAGAAAATTGCAAATTGTAATTCTTTGGAGAGTACTCCCCTATCCTGGTTTTAAAACTCGAAACTTTATAGCGCAAAGGATATGATGGGCCTCTTCATGAGGTGCGAATATCCGGGGTGCACTCTGTTTTTCGGAATTGAGTGTCCCTAAGCTCGAGTACACACATTGGGTAGCAAACATTGGTGCAAAACTAGGTCTCTCACCTCTCTTACAATTCATCGCATTCGAAAGTCTTAGATTCATCTCTGAAATATGCCTTTTTTTTCGATCGAGTCCGTGCAAACCAAAAGTTCTGGAAGATAAATAAAAGAGTTTTACTAGTAACCAAAATGAATAAATAGGGATCAACACTGCTTAGAAAACTGTTTTTATTGTTCAGCTGTGAAGCTTTTTCCTTTTTAAACGAGACTCTGAGCCATCTCTGCGTCTTGGAAGAAATACAAGAATGGGCTGGTGAATATCGCAGAAGCTACTTCTTGTTAATTCATCAGTAAGTTTGAATTTTATAAAACTTTTACGCTTAGGTCAATTTCGTTGGAACTCTAAGCCTACACCTGTCAAACAGTTACAGCGTGCTTGCGACTTGTCAGTGCGATAATCTTAGGGAAAGACATTATTCCACTTCTCGAAATAAGATAGACAAATCCAGCACAAGTTTTAAACCATATTCACCAGTTAAAATGTATGCGCAGCTTTAGGTATTGAGAAATAAACAATTCCAAAGAACTTCGAAGTTCCAGAGAACACGTTGTAATGTGGGCTACAGCGATTCGAATCTACTCTGCATCTCAGTTTTTTATTCCGTTTATTGATGTCTGATTTCTTCGTTGATGATCGATTTTCTGCATGAACGACTTCATTTCGATCGTTCATTTTTTCCAGGAATTCATTTCTCGATATTTTTGCGAGTGCCTTACCTGATTAAGTATTGAAAACACTCTTTTAAGCGACCTTCGACCGCGAGTACAGTGTCTCTGGCCGCTCGACGTAATTTGGGTAGAAAGGAAAACCAAATGAGCACGATCAGTTGGCTAGTGCTGTGACAAGGAGGAGGATTCCTACACTTGCCTGCTGAATATTTGCAGTATGCCTGTTATCCACCGCGCAAACAATAGAAAGAACCTTTTCGACATTTAGGCGTCTGAGAACGTATTTACGGAATAGTGTTGGATGAGGATCGCATTACAGTGTCTTGCTTTTCAACTGTCAATCTCGAGGATTACTAGCACAGAATTCGAGCAATGACTATTTCGAATCCCTCGGTCAAAAAGCAAGTGGGAACATGAATTACCTTGTAAAACATGCTACGTTCTTAATCGAGATAAATATATTATGATATATAAATTATATATATATATATATTATATATAATAATTATAGTATATTATAGTATATAATATATTTATATATAATATAATAATATATATCTTTTTATTGATATAAAAATTTACCTTCATTTAAATGTAACCACTTGCGAAGTCGCAGCCCCCCCGAAAAAAATCCTGGCTACGGGACTGTAATATATATACTATATATATATTATATATATATATATAAATATAGATATTATATTTATTATAGTCTATATATATATATTATATATATATATATATATATACTATAGTCCTGTTGATATATATTATATAATATATTATCAACAAAGGAATATTTCCGTAATGATGGCAATTATCATTATTAAATTTGTTGGAATAAAGGTGTCTTAATTAAATCGGAGAGTTCATTTTGCTATCATGTGTAGGTTACGGTCAATGACCAGTAATGCGTAATTTCTCTAACCTCCAATTTTCAATAATACCGTGCAGTTCGATGGCTGAATTGCATTCTTGACAGAAATTATGTAGTTTTCATTGAGCCCGTTCGATCCAGATCGAAAACGTATATGGAGCATGGAGTTAGTATATTTTCAGCATATGTTCCCTTGGAATGTTACTACCATATTAAGTTTGGTATACGTTCAGAAAGGCTGCATGTGTAAAAACCCATATTAATCTCATGAAGGATGATCAATTTATAGTGTATATTTTAATTATTACATTTGCTATTGTCAGACAACTAAATTATGAATTTCGAAGTTTATGACACTACTTACTCTGTTGGGGATCGGTATTCCAGCTATAATCGTACAACAGTCAGCGTAGCACTTACGAATGTATAATCGTGTGTCTTAGGGACCTTCGTCACACAGCCCGCCATATCACATATGCTATAATATGTAAACCCAGAATGGTTTGGTTGGGCTTTTTTCTTGAACAGAATGCCCGAGCTAGTAGGGTTATGACGGGTATCAGATCGTTTGGACGCATTTCCATATTATGTCAGATTGATATACAGCTTTCAAGTAATAAGGTTCGACCAATCACCATCTTAGCCACCAGTCACTCCACCCGTACCTTGACATGAGTTGACTTCATTGGATACCACGGAAACACACCAAAACCTACGTTCGGCAGACTAAACGCAGTACGTGCATTCTTATGTTACAACATGTTTCATACAGAGCCACATTGTGCACGTTCGCATACTGGCTATCCCGGATCGTTGTTGTAAGTTCGTAGTCAATGTGTTCAATGTTTGACAAAACCTGCGGGCACTCCGTATTTTGTGAGAAAAAACCGTGGATGTGAGGTAGCGTTACCAATATGCACGATTAATGGGTGAATTATCGGCTGGGACAAGAGGAAACGCAATCACTATCAGGCACGGACAGGTGTTTTATACATTAATGTGTGTGTGAACTGATAGATAATATACTGGTGGGACGGACATTTACCATAGAAACCTAGATTAGCGAATGAAAATTCAAGAATTTCTGGCACCTACTTTGTGACGTTCCTCGTGCGTACGTTACAGAACGTCAATTTGACTACAGCATGAAGGATGCAGACATACAGCAGGGTGTCAATCATCTAAACCGTAACCCGGTGGGGATAGGACATGGTCCTATTCCGTGCCTCCTAGATCACCGGACCTTACTCACTGGAGTAATTATCTGTTGGGCACCTTAGATCGTGTCTCGTTGGTACACAAACCGGATAGCACTCATCCGTAATACCTCTTAGCGAATCACTCACGCATTGTACGATAGATCGACTCGAACAATATCACATTGGAAATTGACAAGGGTGGATCCGGGTCTGACTTTGCGGTAGGATAGAGCAGACATTTCGCGCACCGCGTATATTGTATATGCATATACGATGAAGAATGTACTTATAATCAGAAGTATTACAGGAAGGATTTCTACTAACCGAATATTAACTTATGTAGTGGACTGTAATAAACGATGTGTACGAGTTCTAATCATTTCTGTTATAATATAACTGTTCATCTACACTAACTATTTAATAGTACCTTATATAAACGTACGCTGCTATATGGGGTTTTCGCCCTCATTACGTGTTTAAACCGTATTTACAACTAACAGTTTGTGAAACTTTACGCGCGCACGTATTTTCCCCTGTATGAGAGTAACTCTTGAGTCGGGATGACATGTCTCTATGAACCTAAATAAGTTGCCATCAAGGCAATTTAATTTCGGAACCACCGGTTTTATTGAAATTCGAAGGTTCATAGCAATTTCGCATACGAGACCCTCTTGTATTCCTACAGAGTTTTCTAATAAATTGACATCATTACTGAAATATTCCGTTGTTGCACATTAGCTGAGACACACCAGCACAACACACACACCTACCACACACACACACACGCACACACGTACACGCACACACCCACAATAATTATATATATATAATAATATATATATATTATAATATATTATTATATATATAGATTTATATAATATAGTATATACTATATATTATTATATATATATATCTATATATATATGGGGACTGTTGTGTTATAGGAAGAATGGTCATTTTTGAATTTAGAAAAATAAGTACAAATTTAATGCATTTTAAAACAATACAGTAAAATTATAATAGCATTTATAGCACTCTTATGATGCTTGAACTGCATGGCACATGACGCGTAAAGAATGCATAGTTTACTTTTAGTTCCCTCACGTGCGCACCGACCGTTGAGTGTGGAAATATAAAATATATCTTTAATTTTGTAAATCACCAAAGTATATATAAGATATATATTTTTGAACAAATTGAAGCATCTGGCAGTTAGTCATGAAGTATGAAATTTGAAGACAACTTTTTTCAGGCTCATTTTCTAAATGATTTTTAAAACTTTCGTTCACGACGGATCATTTACAACATTCTTATAAGTTTCTTGAAATCATTAAATCAGTGGTGTCTTAAAAATTGATTATTTTCATAGTTATAACTTATAATATGATATTTTGGAGGCCTACATTTCATATCAAAATTTAAACAAGTTTTCCACAGTATAATAGTACATTATTTCTTACTATCTATTAAAAAAAAAAAACATTAAAAAAAAAACATTTTAAGCTATGATAAAGAAATGACATCCAAAAGTTCTAATAAAGTACCGATGTTTTTCGACGGTACACAATTTGATTGGGCGATACCGTTACATCGGGACTTTTTAAAAGTGTTGGCGTACCGGTTATCGGCTAACAAAAGTATTCCCCGAAATGTATCGTACATGTAGGCCGTACTGGCCCTCATTGTATATATTATATTATTTATATATATATATATATTATAATTATATTTATGTATATATATATATATATATATAGTAATAATTATAGTATATTTATAATATATATTTTTTTATATAATTTATTATATTATGTAGTATTTACTACTATATATATTATTATATATATATTATATATATATATTATATTATATTTATATATTATATAATATATATATATATAATATATATATATTATTTATTTAGATATACATATTTATATATATATATTATATAGTTATTTATTATATATAATCTTATTAATTATATTATATATAATAATTATATATATATATTATTTATATTATAACTATATATAATATAATATATATTATATATTTTATATTATATAGTTAATAATGTATATTATACTATATATTTTTTTTTTTTGACGTTAGTTACAGACCACACGGGCTACTAATGAGCGGCACATGGCTGAAAAGAAATCAGCCATGGAGGGCCCTGTACATACATTGTTTCATGGGTCAAAAAAAGATATGATTGGTGAATTATATTTCAGTCCAGTCAATAAATAAAAACTTAATAAAAGTTAAACCTTGCATTGTTAATAGTCTTAGATTACATATAAATCACATGCTATACAAGAGATATTCTTCTTGAGATAACAAGGAAATGTTACTGCTAAATGGGAGTTCAATAGATATGGGAAATCTCTTTAGAAGTTATGACCGTAAAGTTAGGAAATAACGCAGGATAGTCAGATGGAAATCAGAATAGTTGCATGAGATTGCGGGTGTGGCGCGAATTTGCACAATGGGAGGGGTCAGTGACATCTAGCTGTACTTGAGTCTTTTTGGCCAATACAGGACGTGCAATATACCTCATGTAAGCGTTTGTTGGGAGGAGACCATCACGATTTCGTTTTATGTATTCTATTTCCTTCCCGCCGATACTCGTCAGCATTTGCCACAAGATGAAGCTCGAGAGCAGGTAGTAATCGTTATGGAGGCGCCCTTGTTGAATGCTCGGAGTACTGGACAATCGAGAGAGGAGCGGCCATTTTGACTCTCTATCAGCCGATTTCATTGCCAGTACCCTACTGAGAGGATCATAAAATATTTGTTTCTTAGGGAGTGGAGCAGAAGGAATTGTTGCACAGCTGATACCATTGCGTTTTTAGAATAAGGCAGGTTTTATATATATATATATAATATATATTATATTCATATATATTATATATATATTTATATATATATATATTATATTTATATATTATATATTATATATATATATATATTATATATAATATATTATACATATATATTATATATACATATATTATAATATTATATATATAATATAGTATTATATATATATATAATTATATATATTTTATATTATATTATATATTATTATATTATATATATATTTATATATATATATAGTATTGTTAATTATATATATTATATTATAATATATATATATATATTGTTTGTGTGTTAATTAAACAGTAACAAATATAATAATGAAATATTAATGAATACTTTTTAGGGTTTGTTGTCTGTGTTAGTATTCAAAACAATAATAAATAAGTTAAAGTAAAAACTTACAATTTTTATTTTGCAATCGGCGTTCGTTGTGTGTGTATGAATTAACAGAACATAATAAATAAACATAATATTTGTCAATAATATATATAGTATATATATATATTTATATAATATATACTATATTATATCTATATAATATATTTATATATATATATAATATTAATATTTATTTTACTATTAATTATTATATCTATATATAAAATACTTGGACTGAAAATAAAATTTAAGTTGTTCTATACGATTGTTACTCATCCACTGGTATTTTCGAGACGCCCAAAGTTGAAAACCACTGTTCTGAGAGAGTGATAGCTTCTTCTTCTTGAGTCGGCATGGCGGTGTTCGACTTCTCGGCGTTCACCATTCTTCGTGGCAGGCGTTGCTGCAGTTACTTCTTTTTTTTCACTCACAGTGGTAGCTGACAGTTTTGTCGTGTTTCAGCGTAATAACCCGGTTCTTGCAGAGCCTAAGTAGAAAGGTCTACTCACTCTTGCGCTTTCTCTGGTGGGTGTTTCTTCTTTCACTATGTTGGTGTCTCCGGCTAGTCACAGCAGCATAAGTCTTTATAAACACTTTTAAAACTTATCTCTTTGTAGTACGGGATAAAAAAACTCATTGTTGTTTGATTGGTTGATTTTTTTGACACGTCTAGTCAAAAAAAATCTAAATATGCACCATTCGTGACTATAGGTATATGTATAACTTTTACGTTATATTATATTTTTTTCAAGTACACTAAAACAAAAAATGTTTTACAACTATATATCGACAAATGCATAAGACAAAAAATGCATAGAACATTGAGCTAGAAATTTTAAAGCACAAAAGATCAAGACTATCTTATAATGACAAGGTATACAAATCTATATTAAAAAAACGTTACATTCTAATTATAATAAATATTTCTAAAAGAATAATATAAAAAAAACATTTATAATGAAAGACATAATATACATTAAAAACTAATCAATATATTCTTATATATAAATAGTTAGGGTAACACTTTATCTGTAATTTTCTGTAATTCCTTTAAGTAAAAAGTCAACTTGATAAAATTTATTGTCACATTTGCGTACATTTGTTAAGGATTATCTATGTCACATATTTGTATACATCTTTTTGAATGTATACTATATATTATATATTTTATGAATTTTTTCAAATCATACATATTTATATATTATATTAAATGTTAGTTCTTTTAATAATATTAGATAATATATAATAATAAAGGGTTTGGATTTCTTTGCCCAATATCTTTTCCGCTTAAGCTTGCCCATATATTATATAGTATATATAACATAATATTATATATATATATATATCATATATATATTATAGTTTTTATAAAATTAATTATTTAATATTATATCTTATTATTTTTAATTTACTTTTACTAATATATAAATAAATTAGGGTTAGGCATTTCTATCATTGCCACTACCAATATCTCTTTCCGTTTAAGTTCCCACATACAGTATATATATGTATATATATTAATTCTAATATCATATATATGTATACTTAAAAAATATATATAATTATTTATATTTATAATCTATTTAAATATAATTATTCATACTATATTAATATACTATATATTTATATATATTATATATATTATATATAGTTCTTATATTCTAATATTAATATAAATATTATATATATATATTCTATATGCACACACCACAACTGTCCAGATATTAATATATATCTAGATTGTTTTATTTTAATAGATATTAATAATATATATATATATAATACGTCTTGATATATATCTATATATATTTTATTATTGAGGAATGTTGATTGATTTAAGGTAGATTATGATTAGATTATTAGATTAGATGTAGTTCAGATTAGATGTTAGGTGTCGCTTTATGAGGCCCTCTGTTGCTGCGACCCAGTGGATCTTTTTACATTCTTTTCTATTGAATACCTGATTCAACTCGAGTTTCACAGAACCTTAGGATTGTTCTATGAGATGAATTAATGTCGTAGTTTTTGGCGGTCCTTCTGTCAACATCATATCTTTGCATTTTAAAGCTTCCATTACAAGAGAAAATGTGTTCTGGCTTTTCTAACGCCTCATGGCAGTAGTGCAATATAACATTCAAGTTTCCATTGTTTTAGGTGATATCTGAGCTGGTCCATGTCCAGTCGAAGTTGGTTACAGTTTAATGAGGATCTGCTCATGTATGCATTTATTTTGTTTTTCGAGAGAGCAATCCGACTTTTTGTTGTCTGATGACCAGGGTATTTGTCAGTAGTGTTCATAGATATGTATTCCCATTGTGTCAGAAGTTCTTTTATGTAGCCTTCGGAAAGTCTACAGAAAAGTTCTGGTTAATTAAAGGGCGGAGGGATCTGTTCTCTCCTCATTGCTGGTATGCTACGGGGTCTGGTGCCCTGCCATATTAGACAGTAACTGTTATGTTGGCCGTTGCTGCAGCAGGCATATTGACATCCCAAACCAATTATGAATTGCAGCTGTGGAGTTAAAGCTCCAACGCTGTTCTTGTCAGTTTGCATACGATCTTTGCTCTCCTGGATCCCTCTACTAGTTAGTGAGAAATTAAATTTTAATATATTTGATAAATTTAAACTGATATATAGTATATACATATATATATATATATATATATATATTATATAATATATATATTATTCTATAATATATTATATATTATATTATAAATATATCTATATATTATGATATTATATATAATATATCTTATATATATTATATTATTATCAATATATATTATATAATATTATTATATATAATATATTATAGAGAGAAGAAGAGGGAGAGAGAGGTGAGTTGAGTGAGTGAGTGAGTGGTGGTAACATTTGTAATGTGAGTGAGGTGACGTGAGTGAGTGAGTGAGAACTCTTTCTGATAATCCTATTCCTTAATAGGGGGGATCATGAAATTTGGACAGCTGTACGGTATCATATAATATATACGAATAATAATTCCTAATAATCGTGATTCTTTATCATCGATAAGCTTTTTTTAGTTGTAACTTCATTATTCCCTACATGTAGGAACGCGGCTGTGTATCAGTAGGTAAGTGCGGATCTGGCAAGTAAAGGATTTAGTTCACCTCAGACGTAATTTCAAATGGCTTTTTCGGTCTAAACTTCTTTAAGCTTATTTGATTCGAACTATTCTTATTTAGAAGCCCAACCTGTGAGTATATACATAGGTACTAAGTGTTTATGTGATTTAGTACTAGTATAGCAAAGGCTTAAAGGTTCCATAGTTTGAATCCGATTTACGTTATTACATTACTAAAATTTTATGGGCAAAATACATTATAATATCTATATATTATATATTAGATGATATATATTATTAATATAATATTATATATATTAATATATATTATATATTATATATAGAGATATATTATATATTTAGTATATTGAGTATATATATATATATTATAATATTATTAACTTACATCGTATAATAATACTCTATATATAAGTATAATTGTTATCTACTGATAAGCGAACAATATTAAAATGATATATTTATATTTAATAATAATTAAATTCATTTTTAATTTTAATCAAAGCTGTAAATAATGATGAAACGTTAATATATATATATTTTTTTCAAATTTATTTTAATATTTTATAGTTTTAAAGATTCAGCTTTCGTTCCGTCGCGGCAACTTACGTATAGGATATATGGATAATGAAACGTGAAGAATATGACTCATTATATGTCATAACTAACTTTGATATTTTAGGTCAATCTTCGGTGTATAAATAAGGTAGGACTGAGGTAATTATTATAGATGGTTGGAGGAATTAATTTGTAGTTTGTAAGATCTGATGTTAAATTTATGAATTAGTTAATAATTGTCTGATCTTAAGTGTATGAACTCATCGACTATAATAAAACTTAAATATATATAATTATAATTTTGTATGTTTTTTTCAAAAGACTCAACATGGTTTTTACCGTATATTGTTGGTTTGTTCTGTATTTAGGAATTATGGTATATAGAGGATAGTAATGTTTGATAGTGTATTTTTGTTTTCTTTCCTATGTAATTACGTTTAAATGACGTAAAAAGTTATCATCTTAATTCTATGTTTGTTTAGTGGTTATACGTATGCCACCCAATAATTGTTTATAGTCGCTACAATATTAGTGTTATGTCTATTGCCATAGAGCATGATATTTTGTAAATACTCACGAGTTTGAGTGTGGATATTTAAATTCCCCTATTTATGGGTTTGAGTGCGTTGTTTGAGTTATTATTTTATAGTGTATTAATTTATAGTTTGTATGAATTGGTAATATTTATTTTTTAAGTTATTTTGATATATTCGAATACGTATATTTTTTTACATTATTTATTTTACATTATATACTTGTTTAAAAATTTGTATGATTTCATACGAATAGATTATTCTTTTTTGCGAAGTTTTTTAAATCTGCCGTGCTTTGTAAATAGCTCATTGCATATCCAGAACTCTTTTTGTTTCTCTTGACGATAGTGTTATTTCGTAGTTTTACTGGCATATTAGGTGTCCACCTACTTCTCTAAATTCTAGAGAGTGGATGCTTATATGGCAAAACATTAGAGAATGTAGGATCAATGGTAAGTAGTCCATTATTTATGCCGTTGTGTTTTAGTTTTTGAAGACCCAGATATATGTTTTTTATCTTGGAGATGTGGTTTATCGATTCTTTGTTATATTCGGATATAGTTGTGTTTTGCACAAGATATGAAGACATGTAAAAGCAGGGAATGAGATGTGACCGGTATTGAATATTTTCGAGAAAAAACAATGTTTAACAATGAAATTTAGATCAAAAGAACATACACAGATGGATTTAGATATATATATCTCTCGTCTCTAAAGAAAAAAATATGTCTGTGTCCAGATAATTCTAATAAGAATAATTTCTGAATCGTGAAAACTGTTCCTGTAGCGCGTAATAATACATGTAATTGTGATAATAAATAAAAATTTTTGTATTATTAATTGAAAATATCAATATCATAATGCACAGGAGTACTCGGCCCTGTAAGATCCTCTTTTATCTTTTATAATATTTAATTTTCGTTATATATTGACATATATTGACTGCTTATTACTAAATATTATTATATTACGAGAATATTAGTGTAAATGGAAAATGTATGTGAAAGATATTTATGTGTTATCTAAATTAGTTTTGCAAGTGTCTTATAGTATATATAATATATAAGTATATATGTCTATTATATATTATGGGACATGCTTACATTGGTAATAAATGGCTCTCAAATGCTCAGATTGTTGTCGTTAGTGGATAAAAATATTAATGTGTGTTTGTTTTTGAATGAAATGATTGTGTGTGAGAGTTTTTATTGTGAAGTGAGAATGTTCTCATATGATAGGAGTAAGATTTCATTGGTAAGAAGCTCACTTTTTTTGCTATTTGTTATAGTGTATGTAATTTAAATATTTAGATATGATGGCGCAAGGAGGTTATTCTTTAGGAAACTTTTTATAATAGATTTATGAATTATATACGTAAATATGACAAGTTAGCGGCTATGAAAACATATATGCTAAACTAAAAGTCTCGAAGTTATCTGTGTTGTTGTAGTATTAGAATTTTTCTATATAAATATATATATACCATATATATATATATATACCATATTATATTATGCTATTATATATAATACTATATATATATATCTTATATATTATATATATATATAATATATATATTTAATAATAATAAAATATAGTACGTATTATATATATATAGTATATAATATATAACTATACCTATATAATACAGGGTATATATATATATATATAATATATATCTATAGTATCACTATATTTAAGTTTAGCTTTGTTGAAGACTACTTAGTGAAATAAAAATTTATTAATAGGTCGTACGTTTGTGTAGTTTTTTGTATTTGATGAACATTGATTATTATTATTTTTGTTATTACTTGATGCTATATACAAATGGGCCGTATTTTCTTATGCTATTTTTAATTCACTTATGTATTGTCTGAACTATACGATATAATTTGTTATGTTAGCGTTTATACGGTGCTGTAAGCATAACGGACTTTTCATTTCATTAGTTTTGTTTC
>JABUQX010060784.1:12500-30866 GCA_015478945.1 Trachelipus rathkii | reverse complement strand
AAAAAATACTCCAAGCACGTCCCACAGAACTCTCAATAGTGGGCAAACTTTAGACCACCAATCACAGGCCAATGTTTCTGGCTCGCTCGGCACTACCCACCCTTCAGAATACGGGTGATTATTTCGGAGATCCTAACCTACTGTCAAGATACTTTTCCCAGCCCATCGACACAACACAAAACATCTCTCGCAATAAGTACCCTGCCTTAAGGGCATTGGGAACAATTTCACTGGACTAGGTATCGGATGCTGGGGCTCTACTGGGGATGGTGGCCGGGAATTTTTAGATCACTGCCTCAGCAGGAGTGGCAGGGGTGACAAGAATATATATATTTCTGGTTCTTATCCGTTTTTGAGGATACAAAGATATATCGTTGACATATCGATTCTTTCGATAAATATGTACTCCCCTAATAATAGAAACATGTTCCGCTGACAAATTTTCAGTGAATTTATAAAGTTTGATGTTAAGATTGTTTTTGAAGGATGTCGTAAAAAAATTAATTCAATGTAGACGAATTAGATGCTGTGAAATTTTTCCCAAACTTATGGAATAATTCTGAAGTACTAAGGACATGATACGAAAATTAATAATAAAAGTTGAAATTACTAAATGGTACTGCAAAACTTGAAGGAAAAATAAATCCGTACTGAAAAGGTAATTGCTGGAAAATTCTAAATTGCCTTTACAAACAACAATAATTTTTAAATATTGTTGGTCAATCAGATAACATCAAAATTTTGTAAAGAGAACTTTAGAAAATAATCACTTCTTTATTATTAGTTACAGAAAATGAATTATATGCATGAATTATTTAAATTTAGTATATATATATATATATAATATATATATATATATATATATATATATATATATATATATATATATATATATATATATATATATATATATATATATATATATATATATATATATATAATTTATATATATATAAATATCTATAAAATATATATATATATATATATAAATAATAATATATATATATATATATATATATATATATAATAATAACATAATAATAATATATATATATATATATATACTATATATATCAGTGGGAAGTTATTAGAAAGATTAGAAGGAATCAGTTAAGAAAAATAATTTCATTTACAAGTTAAATAAATATATATTCTTGAGCTTTCGTTCCTAAGCTGGAACCTCCTTCAGAAGAAGTATATTATAAACTAACATGAAAAAAGTAAAAATTATTTAGTTATGTAATATTTTAAAGATTGGATAATTTAATTTTTTTTAAAAATTGTGTGGTGCTCAGAATATTATTTTGTATTGTGTCTATGTTATAATCACCTTTTTGTTTATTGAAATTATTTGAATTGATTATACAGTAGGATTCAATGAATTTTCGTTTTTTTAGATTTTGTACATGTAACATATATATCATGTTTCTTAACTGATTCCTTCTAATCTTTTCAATAAGGCCCTCCTACTGATAAATATTTACTCTAGCGATCATTGCTTAAACTACAAATATATATATATAACCAACAACATATATAACATATATAACATATATAACAGCAGCAACTAATAACAACATAACCCAGTAATAGCAGCATGAAATACTTTATAACCGGGGAATATAATGTATGTATAACAACAATAGCAATAATATATATATATATGCTGCTCAACTATATATATAACCATATATACCATATTACCATATATATACTGCAAATCTCCTCTCTAAGACATCTTCCAACTTTCCTATCTTTATTTCGTCTCTCCTGTTGACAATATATCCTTGGCCTTAACATAAATAATTTGGAAACCTCACATCACAAGGTTGCTAGGGCGGCCTCAAAGAAACTGGGAGTTCTGTTTAGACAGCAGACTTTTTTTCCTCTTCTCCGTTGCTCCAGCTATACAAGGGGCGCCGCTGGCGTGAATTGCTAACTCTCATATCTGGGGGCTCTGGTTTCACCCAGCTTTTAGGGTCGAGTCAAAGGCCAAAGGCTTATAAACTGTTCTGCTGGTGCTTTATCCCTCTATCTCTGCGGCGCGATGTTGGTGCTATCTCTTTCTGCCGGTACCGCGGTAGCAGGTGCTCGAAAGGGAGCCCAGCACTCGCAGTACCTCCCACTGCCCGTCGCCTCGTAGAACTAGGGTACTGTTTCTGCACATGAGTTTTGTGTTGATGTAGGCAACTCCAGCAGGCTAGTTCGCTGCGGTGCTTCCTTCTTTCCTGCCACATCTGTTCTGTGGAATTCTCTTCCATCTTCTGTGTTTAATGCTGAATTTAATCTCCCTCACTTTAAAGCCTGCATCTGTGCTCATCTGCGTAATTTACTTTAGTTGTTGACTTCTAGGCATTGCCCGTGAGTGGTGGTGTCAACTGTAAAAAAAAAAAACATATTTCGAGTTTAGCCACAATCTATTAATATAATTGTTACCAGGGATTCGGGACGGGGACCCAACTCAAATGCACTCCACCAACATCTTTTCCGAACCTCCTACCTTAATGAAAGAGATTTTACAATGGATTATATACTTTTGCACTAGTATTGAAATTCAAATATAGGAAGGTTCTTGAGAAACATCAAATTTTCTGACTTTTCTGCTGAGGTCTGTTTCTCTCTTTATCATATGGTCAGCATTGCTATACACTCTCTCACTTGGGTACTAGTTGGAGGACGACGAAATCTTTCAAACACGAAGTTTACTCAAGCGTCGGTTAACATCCTTCCGCAACTGATAGAATGTCATTTTGCTATCTACAGTGATTTTTCTTGGTGGTAGTTTTCAATCATTTGCACTACATCTAAGTAGAAAAAGTGCTGTTGATAGAACAGAACTCTGAGGAACACCACTATTAAAATATTGAAAGGATGAACAATGACTGTCTTGCTAACAGCTGCATACAAGACAGCAAGAGGAAAACTGAAGGACGGTTACCAGTGGAAGGTAATATATACAAGAAGAGATTTTAAATCAAGCATTATGAGCTCTATCAAAAAGGCTTTTCATGTTTAGTGCACAGATAAAGATTCACCAAAACGAAATGTTGAAGAAAAAGAGAACCAAGAGTGAGAGATAAGAGAAAGATCATCAGTAGGCGTTCCTTATGAAGGCCATAAGGGGTACCGAGGATAAAATTAAAAGAATTTAATTGTCAAATCTTTACTTGTTTAGGATAGAGACTGCAAACTTTATAAACGGATGTTAAAGAGATCGGAGAAGATTGGAAGGGGTTTGTTCTCAATTTTTCGTAGGTTGAATTAAGTATTGCGCATGTTTTAATTAGAAGGAAAAGGTCGAAGTGGGAAGGCAGAGACGATCAGTTTACCCAGGCAGGTGCAAGCTTAGAAGCAAAATTATATATATATATATATATATATATATATATATATATATATATATATATATATATATCTATGCTGACTACATCACAACACATATATATATATATATATATATATATATATATATATATATATATCAGTGGCGGCTCCTGCCTTCGTTGCATGTTTGTGCAACGACCACTTTTTTTCCTATATCAACGATATTTTGTTTTTTAATTATTTGTCAGAAAATTTCACATTTACTCATATATATATATATATATATATATATATATATATATATATATATATATATATATATATATATATATATATATATATATATATATATATATATAACACGTAAAGAAATATATATAAACCTATTTTTCTCTATATATTTATAATGCAACTTTTCTTAAAACGTATCTCATCGGGATACTGAACGAAATATTTTGAAAATGTTTTAAATTATTTAACATTAACTAAATAGGGAAAACTTCGTTGCAGGGCCTGTCTCAACTCAAGTTTTGAAAAATAAACGATATAAAAAAAAATTTTTTCCGCTTTTAAATTCTTGTGAAGTTCAATTTCGATAAATTTTCAACTCATTTAAAAATAAATCTTCTTTGAGATAATATATATATATATATATATATATATATATATATATATATTATTTATTATTATATATATATATATAATAATAATAACAACTTAATAATATATATATAATATATATATATATATACTCTTCTAACTTATATATATATAACATATATATGTAATAATATATATATATGTATATATTGTGTGTGTCAATATGTGAATGTGTGTGTGCGTATTATTATTATTATTATTATTATTATTATTATTATTGTGCTGTATAATTATTATTATTATTATTATTATTATTATTATTTATTATTATTATTATTATTATTATTATTATTATTATTATTATTATTATTATTATTATTATTATTATTATTATTATTATTATTATATACATATATATATATTCATTATTCATTATTATTATTATTATTATTATTATTATTATTATTATTATTATTATGTGTCTTGTGATGGGACGATAAATAGGAATCAGCATCGGAATCGGAGGAATCGGCTGTTTTCGGAGTCGAATCGGAATCGGAATCGGTAAAATTGTACCGATTCTTTGGTGATTCTTTGGTATACAATCTGAAAATAATTTTATTCGATCTTTATGATATTTCAAATCGAAGTCTGCTATATTGATTTTTAATTTCAGTCTTCTGATTTCTTCAATAAAGAGAAACTGGATTGGCACATCTTTACGTAGAAATAAGATAGTCATGTTGGGAGTTTTCAGACAGGCAGACATTTTGGCAATCACCAATTGGTCATGTATTATATACAATATGTTTTAGATAATTATATGCAATGAACTCGTAAGTGAGCAGAAATATTGCCTTGTAGGCTTATAGTGGAGCTATTGGAACTCATCTCTGGGTTCTGTTTTTCACGTATCTCCACAGCATCTAATATAAGTAATTTAATCTTTAAAAAATAATTGGAAGGATTCAATATTCCTGCTAATAAAATTCATGTTATAGTAAGGGATAACACTATAGCTGCAGGAGTTACACAAGCGTAGGATTCCAGAAATTACCTTTCTTTTTACACTCTTTGACACTAGTTCTCAATGATGCCATATTTGAACAAAGAGACGTAAAAAAAATATATCCATATGCAAACAAATCGTAGGTCATTTTAATCACTCGCCCCAAGCTATTTCCAAGTATGAAGAATATCAAACTAGATTTAATTTACCACAGCACAGATTTATTCAGGATATACAAACCAGATGTAATAGCCAGTATCATATGCTTTCAAAAATTTTTGAACAAAAGACGGCTCTCATTTCATATTGCAGTGATCATTCAAAACCTGTATGCTTAGAAACAATGGAAAGTTCTTGAAAAATTGCTAAAAATACTTAAAAATTTTGTTGATTGTACAAATTTATTGAGCCACAAGGAATCAATATCATCGAGCAATAATCCAAATATGAAAATGATTTTATTTTTTTTTTTTAAAGAGTCAGAAAAAGAACTATTTGAGGGACTTGGGTCTACAGTATCAGTATGGAAAAATTCAGTAAAAATAGATTCAGCATTTACTTTACTGATAAGAATCTTGAACCACGCTTTAAAATTACATTCCTTGAGGATGATTATAACAATATAAAAAGTGGAAGATATTCTTAAAGCAATGGATGTACGAAGATATATGTTGTATAAAAGAAAGGAGTTTCCAATACTTTAAACCAATTTTCAGATTGAGCCACAAGGAATCAATGGCATCGGCAATAATCCCAAATATGAAAATGATTTGCATTTTTTTTTTTTTTGAAAAGAGTCAGAAAAAAAGAACTATTTGAGGGACTTGGGTCTACAGTATCGGCATGGAAAAATTCAGTAAAAAATAGATTCAGCATTTAGTTTACTGATAAGAATCTTGTGATTACAGTTCCACTACTTTAAACCAATTTTCAGATTTTCTCATTTATCAGCAGAATGGACCGAAAAAGTGAAACTGAATATAATTTTACTTCAGTTTGAAAGTGTTAGTTTTTCAATTTAAAGAAAAAGACTTTAAAGAAGAAACTCATTCCCTAAGGAGAAAGACATATATTGAAAAAAAAATTGAAGATGTATAAAAGTAAAAATCAGCCAATATAAAAATATGAAGCTTATTAAAAATTCAGAAAGTCCCTTACAATGATGGTCATCGATAAAAGAACCTTTCAGCATTTGGGTGTCCTTGCTGGAAAATATTCAAGCTCGTCCTTTTCCGTGGAAAGTGAAAGACTCTTCAGAATTGGAGGATCAATTTATTCTCCCTAAAAAAAATCGGATGCACTCAGAAGCAGGAGAAATGTTAATGTTTGTACACTACAACAGAGTCATGATTTAACTTTACAATGTAGCATTACAAATTTGCTTCACAGATCTACTGATAAAGTGTTAAGAAAGAATTTTTCAAACAAAAAAAGAAAAATTGTTCATTTATTGTAAGATTTTTAAATATTGCTATTACAGTGGTTAAATAAATAAAAGGTAAATAACTAATTATTTCTTTAGCAAGATAAATATAAGAGAATTCTATAACATTAATTTATAAGTTTTTAAAAATTGTATGATTTAGCAGAGTGGGCATGTATTAATATTATACATATATATATATATATATATAGCAACTAATAATATATATATATGTATGTATGTAATAATATATATATATATATATATATATATATATATTTATATATATATATATATAACAATAACAATAATATATATATAGCAATATATATTATATATATATATATATATATATACATATATATATATATATATATAATATTATATATATATATACCATTATATATATATATAACCAACTATATATACTATATATATATATAACTAACTCTTTCTTTACCATATATATATATAACAATAATATATATATATATATAACTATATATATATATAATAATATATATATATACTATAACTCTTCACTATATATATATATATATATTATATATATATATATATATATATATATATATATATATATATATATATATATATATATATATATATATATATGCTATATATAAAAATTAGATCGGAATTGGAATCGGAATCGGCACTTTTGACTGGTATCGGAATCGGAATCGGAATCAATGTTATTTGAGATCGTCCCATCACTAGTGTATATTGTATTATTATTATTATTATTACCACTCTCTTGTACCCAAAGATTACAGTTAGGATAATCTATGTTTATTCTGGGTTAGAAAGGCTATTGAAAATGACATGAATCGAAGAAACCAACTTTTTCACTTTATGTGGTGAGACCGTCGCAGATCAGATCTTTCAGACCAGAGGATTTGAGCATGCTATAACAGTAATCTGATCAATGTAGGTTAATCTGGACAAAACTGTTTGAACAACCTTACCTCTTTGAAACGGTTAACTCTGTGCTCTTCTACTCTTAAACTCGTTATCTTCTCCAGGCGATTTTCTTTGCTGACTCAAATCACTTTCTGTTCTAATCTGTATTGTCAGATCAGTTGGCATCATACCTGCCGGTTGTGGCTCACGACTATAATGCACCACGCGATAATAGTATCTAATGTACTCTCGTTCTGTTTGCTCTTTATTACCACATTTAATGTTGTTTGCTCATTTTATCAGTTGATATTTATTATTACCAGATGTCATCAGGTACATTGTGCTGGATATACAGCTGTTTTTGGTTTTCATGTATAATGTTTACCAGTGTGTTGTATACCTGTGTGCAGAAGATATAACTCATCAGCATAGTCTTTATCACCGAAGGTTATGTTTGGAGAATACTCTGCATTACAGCTTTCTGTACATCGCTCATCATTTACTTTTCTATCATATATCCTAATGTACAACTCTGTTTTTATCTTTCTGATTGCTCATATCAACCTCTTGGAATATCTTCTCACAACCTGCGCTCTTATACGTTTTTAAATATTTTCCTTTACCAGTGTCTATCGATATCTCTCAGTGCATTAGATAAAGGTGGTTTATTCTCAGGACATTGGTGTTTGCTGCCGGAGATGTTTTGCTAAACATGATTATCTCTGAAAACCAAATGTAACCTGTAAAGTGTACACTTTCATTGATATAAAGAAACTTAAAAAGAACTATCTATAATTTATAACCTAGAAGAATTTTTCTATGTCTGGAACCATAGCTTTATTCGATTTCATTACAAAAAATCACTTGGAAGCCACTTTTTTATTGGTAAACTATTAAAAGTTTTAATAACCATTCCAATGACAACGTCCAAAACAGTGTTTTCCTTATTTAAAAGGATTAAAACCTTTCTTAGAAATACCATGGAGCAAAGACTTTCTGTTTCATCACAGAATCGAGAAAGAACTTTGCTATCATTTCAGATTACTAATAACCAAAAATGATTAGTGGTGCTCAATCAAAAGATAGACGGACTCTTTTTAAATAAAAATTGTAAGGTAAGTTACATAACTTTTTAAAATAATTGTAAAATTTTTAATTTTTCTAGATTAATGCTTTACGGTCATCAATGCTCTCTTTTTTGAAACACACACGCACTCACGCGCGCACACACACACACACACCCACACGCACACACACACACACATCTATATACTTTATATACTATATATATACTCTCTCTATATATATATATATATATATATATATATGTGCATAGTGTGTGTGTGATATCGTAAGCCAGGAAATGCAGCTACCAATATTTTTTGGGACGAGCCGCCTGATGTATATATATATATAACAACATATATATATATATTTCTTTCTTTAATATATATATATATATGTATATATATATATACTCTCTCTCTCATATACCTATATATATATATATATATATATATACTTATATATAACATGTATATTGTGTGGTACCAGCACAGAAGTGCAGCTTATTCCGTAACTTTGGACGACGCGCCTGATATATATATATATATAACTATATATATGCTATATGCTGCTGCCTCTTATATATACATTGCCGCCTCTCTCTCTCCTCTATCTTCACTATATATATACCTCTCTCAAAAATATTATGGTGTGTGTGAGGTATGTGTGAATGAATACGCTGTTGATATTAATTATCCGTGAAAAATTTAAAGTATTTTATAATATATATAATAACAATTTTACTTTATTCCATAGAAATTGCTAAGTATTAAAATGTTTTATTCTTAAAGTATTATTAAAAAATAGATTTGATTTTGGATTCATTCATGTAACCTTGCAGTTTTCAGTTGCAAGCTAGATCTATCAAGATAAAGAAGATACAGTAATAAATCTACTATTTGGTCATACATTTCATTTCTCACCACACTAGATAATAGTAAAGGAAAACTTTATTATTAATTATTATTATTCAATGACTATTATTATTATTATTATTATTATTATTATTATTATTATTATTATTATTATTATTATTATTATTATTATTATTATTATTATTATTATTATCAACTAGGCATCAGATAATTCTTATTTTTTGTATAACGGAAGGAAAAATTTTGAAATTAGATAAAGCATTATCAGGGTGTTGCTTAAAGACAAAATAAAAAGTTTGTGATCTGAAGACGATAGTCAGTGGATAATAATTCAAGTTAAAGATTAATAGGCAAAAAATTTAAAGAGATATATAAAAGCAAAGGTATTCTTGTTGCTTATAATAAGAAGTTACGATGGTTGTGCATGATTTGAAAAGGTTTTTAAAAGCATTTACTCGGCTTCTTAGGGATGCTAGAGATTGATCAAGATATTGAACTTCCTTAAAAAACACTCAAATCTTTTGGAGTCTGTAATCACGAGTGAATTGGTTATAAGTTTTATTGACTTCAAATTTATTCTCACTCTTCAGCTAACCTTATATTGATCTTTATCCATTTTGGCTTAGCAACATCTGCATCCATACTGTGTGATGTTTTTGAATTTTTTATTTGCCAACATTTATGACATTTTCAAGTATTTTAAAAGTCTGCAACAGAACTGCTTTCTGTTAACCCAGAGTATTGAAAGGCCTATACTAGGAATCAATTTAAATGAAAAAAAGCATGCGGCTGTTTAACTAATTTCTTTTACTTGATAATTTTCTTACCTAAGTTAGAAGTAAGTACGTCAGCATAGTTCCATACTATCAATCTTAGTAGTCATTCCATCGATATCTATTAAATCTTTGACGAATTTTCTAGAGGAATTTTATAATTTAATAATTTTCTAATTTTATTATTTAATATATATATATATATATATATATATATATATAACTTCTTTATATATATATATATATATATATATATATATATATATATATGCCATATATATATATAATATATATATATACTCTCTCTATATATATATATATATATATATATATATATATCTCTATTACAGGATCATATCACACCAATAACTAGTATATTATTCGGTATTCGTATTCGGCTAAAATGCAGATATTCGATATTCGGCTTTTGCCGAACTATTCTGAGCCGAATAATGGCTCTGCCAAACAATTACTTCAACATAAGGAAAGAGGTGTTTCTAATTAAATTCAGAAATTTTAGAAACTTATTTTCCAAAAATAAAAATATAATATTAAAAATTTTGTAGCAATATGGAGAAAATCTTTGTCATTTGTCAGATCCTATAGGGCTTTGACATTTTTCAATATTCTAAAAATAGAATTCATTTAGTACAGGATAATGGACCAAACATGGTAGCTGGTATAAAGGAGAGTGGCTTGCTATCAATTTCATGTTTTATTCACATGTAGCAGCTAATACTGACAGGACTAATGTCAGTCAAGTCTATTTAATATATTTTATTTGCCTGGGAAGCATATCCTCTCATTTCACCATTCAGCAACGGCGGCTGCAGAACAAAACTTTACAGTGCAGCTGGATGTCAAACAACATAAAGTATGTCTTCGGGACGTTTCTACGCTGGTTTGAGAACATGATCAATGGCCAAAGAAGGTGTTTGAATTAAAAAAAAGTTCCCACTATCCGCATGCTTGATTCAGCAATCAGAAAATGTTGAGGCTGATTTTCAGTGGCAAAATTATTCTTTGCTTGATCACTTTGACAACATATCACTAAACAGAAAGCATTAAACCAAATGAAGTAACAGTCCTGCAAATGATCACTTCCATTTGGCAATAAATCTATTTTAAATAAGGCAATTAAAGCAAAAGCTTCAGTGGAATAATTACACACTCGTTGAAGGCTTAAGAAATATTGAAAGGACTTTCAGTTTTCTATTTGATAAATCTTTGTGTGTAGCTACTTTCTTAGGTCTGCGATTCAAGCTAATTTTCAGCATGAATCAGATGAATCAGTAAAAAATATGATTCGTTGAGGCATGGAAATAAATGCATGAAAATTTAGCTCTACCTGACTCTTCTGCTGACTGATGAAATTCACGTAGTTGGGAAAGAAGTGAACTGAAGGTTTCATTTCACTTCTTTAACGGTTAATTTTAAAGAAGATTGTGGCATCAAATCATCATACAGAAAAGAAAATGAGAGTGAAAAAAGAAAGTCCCATTCTTCTGACGATGTGATTATTGTACATAAAAGTAAAAGGCTACATACGGAATTACATGAAGAAATAAACAATATATAATCTTACTCTGACCAGTGAAGACAATGATATTTCCTTCAATTGGTGAAAAAACACTGGAAATAGTTTTATGAATTTGAAAAAACTAACAATAAAATACCTTTCAGCTCCACCGTCATCAGTCGAAAGTGAAGAATATTTAGAACAGGGGGAAATATTTATGAAGCCACAAATAGGTTATCCCTGAAAATGGAGAACTACTTTAATGTTCTGTCATTTTAACCTTAGAACTTATTCAAATGAAGTTTAGTTTAATAACTTTTTTCATTAGTATTTTTAATATCTTGAATGGTTGCTATAGTGAAATAGTTATTTACTTTTGTTTTATTACTTTGTATATAACACTGGTAAGCATGAAATTTCTTGGACGGAGTTTCGCAATTGATTATTGATGCAATGTAATCGGTTTTTGTATATCACATCGCATTTGTGAAGATATTGTGTGTAACACAGATTTGTAAAAATTCCTTGATTTTACCTTTTCAAGAGGGTCTATCACAATTATTGGGATATATATATATATATATACATACACTATATATATATATATATATATATATATATATATATATATATATATATATATATATATATATACTCTCTTACTCTGTATATATATATATATATATTGGATATATGAAGGGAGAGAAACAAATCGCAATGATATGATACATGTCTTTGATAGGTATATGTTAAACATATAATACAACTATGAATAAAGAGTAATATGGGACAACAATGAATGTAATAGAAGGAATGGGTTTAGTTAATGTAAACATACCTACGATGGTAGTAACTTTCTCTTCGTAGACGATCTACTGCGCATAGCGTCTGGAATATCCCTCATCAAACTCCAACAATAGTCGGTCATCATATTGATATCCCACTTGCCCTGATAACGTCCTTCCATGAACTTTGGTCTGATGGAAGCGTTCACCACTAACATCGCCTAGGTTATCCGGAAATTTTCTTGGGTGAGAATGTAAGTGGTGCAACTTTATACTCATTCTACATCCATAAGAATGAAAACTGTCTAGCAGTTCCTGTACATCTATTAGTGGTTTTCTCAAACCCTGTTCCCCAGAAAAATTTATAATTGCTACATCTGAAAACCATTCCGCTCTTACCTCTAACTTACAGTCATTGTTGTAGCAAGCAGCATCACAGTAGTGTCCATTGTTGTGGGCCATCAAATATCAGCTTTCTTCTCGTCACTCAGACCGGAAACGTTGAGCATATATAGCGGAAGCATTCACCATCATGGCCCAGGGCCTTCACATTGCTTCATCAAACCAAGTTTTATCCACCGTAGTGGAGGTAAGATATGGTGTTTCTCTATATACAGAGTGGTTTCACGTTAAATGCATACGCTCCTGGCGTTCAGGTTTCGGTGTCATTCTCTTTGGTCAGTGATCTTTACGCGGCTGTCCAATGCACGAAGCAGGGTGTTTGGTGAAACCTGCACGCTGACCGACAGCAAAAATATTTACCATTTTGAGGTCGACGCATATTACCATCCATGTACGCAATGTACCTGATATTGTAGCCTCTCCAAACTTTCTTGATTTTTGCATACTCCTCTCTCATCCTTGGAACCAGAAGCATACCTGCTGCCGTTTGTGTAACAACACACACACTTTAAACACTCCTTGGAAGTGTCCAATAAACAGTCGCCACTTTCTGCCATCGTATGATGGAATTGTCCCAAATCGAAGCCATTTGGGCCTACAACTTCACCCAATACTAAGTTTTACTATTTTGTGATCTTAAATACGGGACGCACTCACTCTTTTACTATACATATATATATATATATATATATATATATATATATATATATATATATATACTCTTTATATATATATATATATATATATATATATATATATATATATATATATATATATATATATATATATATATATATACTTACCGCTTATTAAGGGCAATGGAAGTATCACAAATATTTTTCAGATGAATGTATTTTTTTTAGAATATCAATTTCACCAAGCAACATTCTGTAAAATTCGGAACACGTATAATCGAAATTAAATTTGTTTATTAACACTGCTTTCAAAGTTTTCACAGACAGTTGAGTTTTTTCACTTGTCCAAATCAAGTTCATAGCAGAAAATACTCTTTCTGTTGGAGCATTAGTTCCTGGTAAACAAAGAAGAAATTCAACCATTTTCAGGATATTAGAATATGGCACATTTTTAGCTTGAAAGTGCGAAATGATTTCGACCCAACAATCACCAGGAGATGTTTTCTTTGAATTCCAATTGTCCAACATTTCTGGGGTCACATACTGTTTAACGAACACATATTCGTCATAAAGTGCAGTCTCGTCTATTGTAAAGGTAGGGATGAGTTCGAGAATAAACTTAAGAGTTTCTGCTACTTCCTCCCAGCACGGTATTCTCTTTAGTGTTACCCAAGTAAATTGTTTTAAGTTTTTAAGTGGATTGATCCATTTAGATAAATAATCAAAGGCAGTTTTGTAGAATGTATGAACATACTGTTTAAATTTTGCAACTTCTGATTCCAGGCCTTCTCTTACCAATTTTTGAAGAATCGTTGTTACAGCTAATGGAATAAAGCAGTCTTCGCTCTTAGAGGCCATATTATTTTGTAAATCATTTAATGCTGACATTACTTCGAAAATTGTAATTGTATCCCCTTCAATCTTTTCAATAGTCATGTGAAAAGTGGACGCTTGACTGTGGATAAAGTAAAGCCATGCTTCAGATAAAGGATTTTCAAAAAATGATTTTATCACAAAAGGGCATTTTTCTTGTGACTCAAAAAATGATTTTAAGGGGGCATACATTGTCAGAAGACGTTCAACCGCAGGGAGTAGAGCAAGCCATCTGGTTTTGCTATATCCTAATATTTGCTTGTATTCTTGATTAACAAATTCACAAAATTCTTTAAGTTTTTCAACTCTTACTGTGTATATATAGAAATGAGAATATATTTTTGAAACGATGCCTTCAATATCAATAGGAAGAGCATCAGCAGCTGTCTGAATAGTGTTGTGAATGATATGAGCAGAACATCCTATTCCAACTAAACCATGTCCCAAGTCCTCCTTGAGTTTTGTAAAAACATTGTTAACGCCCTTTCTAGATATACCCCCAAAATTGCAATTAGTATTATCTGCGCAGAGAGCTATTGTTTTTTCTTTTGCATTCATATTTTTTAAGCATTCAATTAAAAATGCAGAGATTGTGTTAGATGTTTCCGAGGGCAATGATTTTACTTCTAAAAGTTTCATCTGAATCCCTTTAACAGGTTGGAAATATCTAACAAGTACTGGGAATATTTTTATGTCCTTGTGATTTGAAGCGTCGGTCATAATCGAAATAAAATTGGCTTCTCGAATATCAGTCTGCAGTTCCGATATAGCTATTGGAGTAAAGACATTTAATACAATTGCCTCCGCTTTTGTACGGGCACATGTAAACTTAGGGTCAAAACAAGTCTTGATTAATTTTGAAGAGCAATCCATAGATTTGAAAGATTGATTATGTTGCACTAAGTGATAGGCAAATGCTCCTTCAGCCGCGGCTAATTTAAGTTCTTTGTCACCAAAAATGTCATTTCTGAAAAACGTTGTGAGTGTTGAACTTGATGCACTGGCACGCAAAGCAGTTTTATGTTTTTCAGTATTTAAATGTTGTGTAATATCTGTTCTTCCTCCATGACTGATATTAAAGCTGGAAGAACATATGTTGCAACGAACACATGATTCCGTAAATGTCTTTTTCATATATGGGTATTCTTTCTCAAGGTCCTTATTGAAAACACATTTCCTCTTGCCTTTGGGGGCCATTATTTCAATTAATTTTAAATTTTCAACAGGCCTTAAAATTTAATAAAAATTTAGTTATATATATATATATATATATATATATATATATATATATATATATAACCACAACTATATATATAACTATATATATATATATATATATATAACTATATATATATATATATATATATATATATATATATATATATATATATATATCTATCGTCAGCGTTTGTTAGTATATCCGTCATATGTATCTTAAAAACTATTAATGCTACAGTAAAACGGAATACATTGGTGGAATGCTGGTCCAATTTTAGTACGGAAAATGTAAAAAAAAAAAAAAAAAAAAAAATTATATCTCAAAAACTACAATAGCTACAGCGAAATGGAATACATTTTTGGAATCCTGGTAAAATTTCACATAAGAAAATGTAAAAAAATAAAAAAATAAAAATTATTCAGTTATAATTATAGTAATATGATTGAAGGCTATTTAGAGACCTTTTTATTGGTTTCTCGTTAAAATAAGCAGACTTTCGATCAAATAACAATAGTTTATATCAAATGAGGATATTTTGTAATCCTAAAAATCCCTAAGGGTATACAGGACAGCGATAGCAGGAGCTAGGTCTCTCGGCCTTCCGGGAACACGGGGTAGGACTAATTCCCCCTCCGGGGAGGGGGTCTCCGGAACCCCGCTCTTTGGTATTTGGGGGTCGCGGGGGTTCCTCCGCCCTCCCTACGGGGGTATGGAAAACGTCCCCTCCCTCTGTCCCACCGTCGGCTCGAGCCCCCTAGTGTGCCGTATAAAGCATTTTCCTATGTAAAATTTTCCCAGGATTCCAAAAATGTATTCCATTTCGCTGTAGCTATTGTAGTTTTTGAGATATAATTTTTTTCTGTAGCTCAGATTTACGAGACCTCTATGATGGATATACTAAACACTGACCTCTATATATATATATAATGTTAATTGTGAATAAGACGGCTCCCGACCCGTGAGTGCTAGAGAAATTTATTTTTAGTGTATAAAAATAATTTTTTGTAAAGTAAGAAATTTTTAAAATATTTGCATTATACATAAAAATTTTATTTCCTCAACTGTCACGGGTAAGGGGTAAGGGGTACGGGGGCGAATCCCTCATAGAAATACCCATTCTGTCATGCATTTTGCATATATATATATATATATATATATATATATATATATATATATATATATATATATTTATATATATATTTTTATTTATATGTTTTTTTATCTGTATATGCTGCTATATATATATATATATATAACTATACTAACTGCTCCAGAATGGATATTTCTACCCGTGAGTACTGCATAAATAATATATTTTTTAATGTATAAAAATAAATTTCTGTAAAATAAGAAAATTTAAAAATGCATTATAAATAAAAATTGTATTATTTATCCAGTACTCACGGGGTCAGGAGTGTAAATTTCTATTAAAAATATAACAATTAAAAGAACTAAAAAATTGCAAAAATGTTACTTCACATACGATTTTCAAATAAAATTCATAAAAAAAAAAAATTTGAAAAGGTGCTTTTTGTTAACTTCATGTCGATATTTTTGTAACGTATCTTTAATTAATCCCTATTTTGTTATGACTTATGAAACATAGGCAAGTTCAGTAAAAATGGCCTGGGTTTACGATTTTATAAACGGAATTATAATAATTTAACTATGCTTAGATTTAATAAATTTACATTACCTGTACTTGATTTTACGAATCCTACAAGAAAAATCAATATATTTAAAATATATTGAATAATAACTAAAAGTCCAGGAGAGCTCGTCTTATGCACAATTACAATATATATATATATATATATATATATATATTCTTTTTATTCTTATAGTATATGTATATATATATATATATATATATCATATACTATATATATATACTATATCGCCTCACCTAGATAGTGCTTTAAATCACAAAAATAACATTTGTCACACAGAGCGATCAAGAAGACTGTTTTTTGACGTATTTCGCGCCCTTCAGCATTATATGGGAAATTCAAAGACTACATCTACATGTTTCGAACATGATCTCTTCTCAGTTTTCCTGCCTTTATAAGTATAGCGATTTCATGCCTAGCCTATATGCTGCTTGCAGCTGCTAAATTTCAAGATTTATAATGTTTACCAACGTAAGTTGTAAAATAAGCATAAAAATTTGGATTCATTTTCATCTGTTTTAAAATACGGGACAATTGATTAAAAAACGGGACAGGATACAAAAAACGGGACAGTGGTTTGAAAAACGGGACTGTCCCGGAAAATACGGGACGATCTGGCCTTACACTTAATGCACAAGGTTACCTTCACATTGGAAAACCCTCCACTAGCTCTATGCTTCTCTGTTACGATAAAAATGTTCCTCTTGTGCCATGGTCCAGTAGTCATTTTCATGCAACCTCGAAGCCAACAACTCAGGACAACTTCAGCAAATACAACTCTCATACAAAATCGTTCAGTTCACCCCTGGGTGAACAATGACAGACCATTCGACTACAATATTTCAGATGGATGACCGACATCGCTGGGTCATTGGCATGCTGTAATTTAAAGATTACCACATCAGCTTCCCATCTCTGACCAGAGTAAACTTGCTTATACTGTAGATATATGCGAGAGAATTATCTATACAGCCTACGTAGGGCACACACTGAATTTGTCATTCCGAAGGGTATGCAAAAATAGGGATCCATGATTGTACGAAAACATGATACAATAAATCCAGTATATATATATATATATATATGTAACCTTAATATATATATATTAACTATATATATATATATATATATATATATATATATATATATGCTCTTAATAATATATATGTATATATATATATATATATAGAATCAGCAGTACCTCCGAATTACTATATATCTGCTACAAAAACATCCAAGAAAATTTCACCTTTTTTTGCTGACCAGTGTAAGT
>JABUQX010060783.1:0-48662 GCA_015478945.1 Trachelipus rathkii | reverse complement strand
TATTATTACACCCGAAGAAAAGAAATACGCGTTTAACAACGCAAAGTGTAAAATATTAAAATATCTTTTTCCCAGGTGGGGAACTCTCGTTATACCTCGGAGGGTTGTCATTTTCTCTCTCTTTCCTTTCGCGTGAAAAAAACGAAGAATTAATACGAGAAGAACCACCAATCATATTTTCCCATAATTTTCTTAAGAATGTCCGGGAACCGGGTACGAATATAACAGATTGACTCGAAAAAGTAGAAACGCAAAGATGCGAACGACCGGCGACGAGCATCGACGTTCGAGGCACGTCGTATCTAGTAACAGAAGGAAAGAAAAGTTTCGCGTTTGGAAAGGCGAGTAAGCAAAATTCAATTTCTTCTCCGGGCGAATCAAACTCTTCCTCTCGCGTTTTTCCGTTCAAATATCTTCGCAAGTTGGCTAACGATGCGAACTAAATAGTGTTCAGTTTATCATCGCGACTAAAAAAGAGGGTCGAGATTAGCTTTGGCCTTTTCCCTCTTTTATTCGTCGCGATGCTAGACTAAGGAGGAAGAAGAACCGTTATTCTGAAGAACAAGAATTAAAGAAGAAATTGATTGACAGAATACTACTACTTTCGCCGGATGAAGAAAACGTAGAAGACCTCGTAAATGAAAGAAGAATTTTTCTCCAAATTTCTTAGCGACCGAACACGTGCGGACCGAGTCGTCGAGGAAAAGACAAATCGATTGAGATTTAGCGATAATAGAAATTTTTGGTTGTTAAATCATCAGCCTCTCCGTTCTCGAATAAAGAAAATAAATTTAAAAGAGAAGAGTCAATGAGCCAAAGATGAGCGAATACAGGTAGCGTTTTTAAAAAGATTTCCCACTCCAACGTATAATTCACCAAATCCACCAGTTCAATAATTTTTTTAAAAACGCTACCTGTATTCGCTCATCTTTGGCTCATTGACTCTTCTCTTTTAAATTTATTTTCTTTATTCGAGAACGGAGAGGCTGATGATTTAACAACCAAAAATTTCTATTATCGCTAAATCTCAATCGATTTGTCTTTTCCTCGACGACTCGGTCCGCACGTGTTCGGTCGCTAAGAAATTTGGAGAAAAATTCTTCTTTCATTTACGAGGTCTTCTACGTTTTCTTCATCCGGCGAAAGTAGTAGTATTCTGTCAATCAATTTCTTCTTTAATTCTTGTTCTTCAGAATAACGGTTCTTCTTCCTCCTTAGTCTAGCATCGCGACGAATAAAAGAGGGAAAAGGCCAAAGCTAATCTCGACCCTCTTTTTTAGTCGCGATGATAAACTGAACACTATTTAGTTCGCATCGTTAGCCAACTTGCGAAGATATTTGAACGGAAAAACGCGAGAGGAAGAGTTTGATTCGCCCGGAGAAGAAATTGAATTTTGCTTACTCGCCTTTCCAAACGCGAAACTTTTCTTTCCTTCTGTTACTAGATACGACGTGCCTCGAACGTCGATGCTCGTCGCCGGTCGTTCGCATCTTTGCGTTTCTACTTTTTCGAGTCAATCTGTTATATTCGTACCCGGTTCCCGGACATTCTTAAGAAAATTATGGGAAAATATGATTGGTGGTTCTTCTCGTATTAATTCTTCGTTTTTTTCACGCGAAAGGAAAGAGAGAGAAAATGACAACCCTCCGAGGTATAACGAGAGTTCCCCACCTGGGAAAAAGATATTTTAATATTTTACACTTTGCGTTGTTAAACGCGTATTTCTTTTCTTCGGGTGTAATAATAAAGATTCATAAAATATATTTATTATTATCCGTTTTTATATCTAGTGTCTGAGAGCGTAGCCTAAGAAGTTATGACGAATACGAAATATTTCTTTTTTCTTATATTATATCAAATGGTTATGGAAAAAAATGAAATAATAAATAAATGTAAAAAGCGGCTTTATTTTACAAGTTTTAATTACTCTTCGAAAAAAAAAGCATTACAAAAAATAAAGAAATTTGTTAGTAGAATTTTTGCATCTCACCACTCAAACGCGTGATAAAAAGGCCTTTTCCCGAGGGATAGAGCTCCCACGCGGGAAACGCGAAGATGCTTTTCTCCCGATTCTAGACAAATTTGTCTAATATCGCTTGAGTAGAAACCGTCGCGTCGACTCGATGTAGTTGTCGTATTTTGACCCAATCCCACTCGGATTCCACTTCCACTGATTACCGATGAGATTGTTTAATCCGTTCTCTTTAATCGCAGCGCGCGAATATTATTTTCCACTTCCACTATTCGCCTTTGACTCTTCTTAACAACAACAACAACGGTGCTCGTTGCTTCTTTTATACTACTTTTAGATTGATATTAATAGTTAGACCGAATTACGGATCATCATCGTCATTAGTCTAACCACCCGATGAACGTAAGAGAGAGGAGAGAGACGGCTTAAAAACCTCTTTTCTCTCTATTTCCCAGTGGCGAATATCAACGATGATTTCTATACTGATTTGGCCCATCTAACTATTTATCTGTCGGGCTATCTTTCCCGCGTTTTCTAAAGAATAATCGAGTAGCGCGTCGTCGATGTTACTTTTCTCGAGCGATCGAAACGATAACGGCTGACCGACACCTCCATAGGCGCTCCCGCCATTTTCGGGAGATTATTTTTTTCGTGCTATGTAACATATATAATTTTTACCGCTTTTTTTAATAAAATTTTAAAAAATGCATTTATTATTATTACCCTTTTTACATTTAGTATGAGTGTATAGCGCCGTTTTACATGATTTTAGAAGCACGCACGCGCCTCGTATATCGTTAATACGGGAGAGGTTTTGTTTTTCTGTTCCGAAACGTTTTTAAATCCCTTGATCCTTCGAGATTAATCCTCATCAACGTCTTTTCTACGAGGCGCGGTGTATATTAAATAAGGAAGATAAAAAAAAAGGAAAAAAACAAGTAGTTTTTTAAAACCATTTTATTATATTATATTATATTATTACTATTAAAATACAGAAAATTGAGCTTAATACATCTACATTACTTTTTTTAACAAAAATTTCAAAGATCAGTTTTTAAAACTTCGTTCGTATTTTGTTGTACGTCGCTTCTCCACCCTCCTAGTTTCTCGGCCAAGCGAGAGCACATTTCGTCGCAGTCACCGATGAGGCTTATATGGGCGCACGAATCTAAAACTCGGTTAGTTTCGTTTATCGATGGAAATCCCTTGACGGGTTCTGGATTAATTAAAATCCGAGGGCAAGTATCGGGCACCTTATCATTCAAAAATCTGAAAGCGTAATCGACTAGAGTGGATCCGATTATGATTAGTAAATCGCATCTTCGAAAGTCTTCTAGATATCTCAAATATCGTGGATCGAAAGGCTCCATCACGAATAATACGTCAGGTTTCACCACACCATCTTCGCAAGCCGAACACGCGGGGGGAGTGCTATCCGTCGTCGTCGAAATTTCGTTTTCCATCCATTCTCGAGTATACTCTTTTCGGCATAAAAGACAACGAGCCGTTTGGAACGAGCCGTATAACGGTACAACTTTTTCGGCGGGGGTTCCCGCTACTACATCCAGGCCGTCAAAATTTATCGTATAATTTCGTAACAAAATTCCTTTTTCGTGAAGAAGTTTGATGAAATAGTTCGTGGGAGTCGGTTTAAGTTCCATCGAGTAAAATTCTTGAGCTATTTTCAAGAGCGGTTTTGGATTCCGTTGATAAAATTGGGTGGATAATATACCGCAGGGGTGGTTTCTCAGCTCTTCGGTTACGTCGTATTTCGCCCCATTTTTTAACAGTTCGGAGTACGAACATAAATGGCGAGGAATTCTCGCCGAAGTAGAGACCCCCGCGCCCGCTAACGTGATTACGTTTTTACACTTTCCACTTTTGATAAAGGAAACCACATCGTCGTCGTCGTTGAGTGTGACGCGTAGGGTCGTAGGGGTTTTCTCTTCCACGGATGGCGCGTCGTTCAGCGTCGTCATCGTCGGTGGCTTGACAATTTCAGTCATGCTTGGATTTGACGGCGCTACTGCTAGTACGAGATTAATAAACGGCCCGTCCCTCGCCGCTTTTAATATAACAAAGTTTGAAATAAATATATAATAATTATTTTTTTATTTAATTTGAGACGTAATATTTTAATTATGTTGCGAATATATTATTTTCCAGATTATTTTAATTTTTTATTTCGTTCACAAAATTGATTTTTCTTAGTTAAAATTTTTTTTATCAATATAAAAAAATTAGTACGGCCAATTAAGAAACGAAAAAATAAGAAACGTTAATGAAAATGTTACCGAAATTTAACGTCCGATAATGATTAACGGAAGGAGGAGATGACGTCGAAAAAATTGATATTTTGAAGAACAAGAAGAAGAATATACGAATCATCGAACCCGGAGATTAAACCCTCTTTTCTCGAGATTCTTTACCGTTTCAACGATCCCTTCGATAGCGCTTTCTTTCAATCCTTCGTTTATTTCGGAAACCACCCTCTCGTACGCCTGCTCGAAAGGGATTTCGCAATCCCGCAATCGCGTTTCTAACCAATTATTATTCGTCGTTAAAAGTTGAAACGCGTAGCGGAATATCTCTTTATGGTCGAAAATTTGGTCAACGTCTTCGGTCGGCAAATTCAGCAGTTTTAGAGCCGCGTTTTTTAAATCGCGCAAATCGAACCCCCCGATATTTTTTTGGTCCACAAAGTTAAATACCAAGTCCTCGTTCAATTCGACATCGAAATCGTAATCTATAACGCGTTCCTCGCAAAACCTTTTCAGCTTATATTTTAAGAATTTTACGTCGCTGTCGCTGTTGTAGTCGTCGTTTTCGCGGGCGTTTTCTCGGGAAGAACCTTTTAGGTCTTCCAGGAACTCTTCGTAAAGCGGTCGGCTAAATTTATCGTAAAAGTCGGATACGCGCTCTTCGGATGGGCGTTTACCGTCTTCGAAGTCGAGTCTCAACATCGTGGTGAAAAGGAGTATTCTCACGATTTTTAAAGAATTGTTCTCCCTCAAGGTCTCCACCATTCGGTCGAAAAATTCGCGAACTATTAACGTCACTAATTTTATTACGACCTTTCTTTCTAGTTCATTCGTCTCGACGGGCGTATAGGAAAAACAGGTGTTTGATTAAATTTTCCGATTCCATTTGGAAATTTTTAATACCGATTTTACCGCGCGCGCGTTCTCTCAGAGTTAGTTCGGGCCAACGGATCAACGCATTCCCGTAAATGACGTAATCGTGGAAACGTAAATACTCGTAGGCGGTATTGACTACTAATTTCAGTTCCTCCCTAGCGCGAACGCACCCGTCGACGATTTTTGCTAATTTTATCCAGGCTAATATCAAAGTGAAAAAGTGGACGCGATAGTCGACCTTCCTGGGATCCTTTAAAACGCACGTCGTACAAAGCCACGCGAATACTTTGTTGCGAAATAGGGGCCTTATTGCGCGCGAAAGTTCCGGCGTAAAAACGGGCACGATCGCGTTGAAACTCGTATATTTATTCGGCCTCACGGCTAGCGTTCGTCTTTCGTCTTGATGGGGGTTGGAGTCTAGCGCGATGTTACTGTAGATGGCGCGATTTTCATTTTCTTTATCCATTATTATTTCCGCCCTCAAACTCCACGGATTTTCGACGATTCTTTCGCTCGGCGAGTCCCATAAAATCTTAATGGGAATACCGGTTAGGGTAAAACAGTAACAAAAATGACGCGGCCCTCGCTTTATCAGCATTTCGGGCAAATAAGGGTCAAGAAAATCGTGGATAGGGGAGTCATTCGTCATCGCGCACCTATTATCGGAGACGACGACGACATCCTCCCCCTCGGTAAGTTTCCGGATATCCCGCGAAACGGATCTCACAATTCTGAGGAACTCGAGCGCGTCTTCTTCATCGAGGGGTGTAGACACCGAATTCATATCATCCTCTTCGTTTATCGCGTCGGGACCGAAAGTGTCTAAAAAATACGCTAACGACGATGAGACGTTATCCCAAACTTCGTTTCGGCTTCGTCGCGCATGTAGCTCGAATTCCCGATGTATAGACGAAATAGCGATTTCGCAATCGTACTTTTTTCTTTTTAAATCGAGCAGCAGCGCCCTCTTTTGAAACGGCGTTCTATTTAAATTTTCGATCTCTCGTGACTCGTTCGAATAGCCGATTCGGAGAAGCTCTAGCATCGTCGAAAGACTTTGAATTAATTTGTATCTTTCGCACTCTAACGGCCATTCCTCTCGTTTAGAAAAACGCAAATAGCTTTCTACGATATGGACTTTCCAGCGCGGAATTATACCCTCAAAAAGTAGTTTTAAATCGACAAAATTATCTACTTTAACTATCGTCAACGCCAATCGTAAATCGTCGCTTCTCGATTTTCGTAGCGCGATTCTGAATCGTGATTTTAGGGTTTTGAAATCCATTTCGAAAAATAAATATTCGTCGAGAGACGCGATACTCGAACATTTTTCGATAAAACACTTCGGAATTCCAGGCCCCTTTTCTTGGAAAGTCGGGCGAAGACACCCGATCGGTTCGAATAATAGTGGGGTTTCTTTTCCAATCTCGAACGATTTTTGTACGTCGTTGTAAGCGATCCGCGAGTCGAATTTCACCACGCAACAAATTTTTTTCAACACTTCTAGCTCGTAAACTTTGACTCCCAACGAGGCCGAACCAGGTTCTGTCCTTTTCGTTGTCGTTGTCGCTGCCACTGCTGCTGCCGCTGCCGACGCCGTAGGGGTAGATCCCGCCCCCATGATTTCGGAAAATAAGTCTGGTATTCACAATTTATTTTAATTTTTAATCGTAAAAGGTAGTGATGAAGATAATATAATAATAATAGCGAAAAGAAATTGTATCGGAATCTTACAAACCTTTTAATAATAATTAGAAAATGATTTATATTTATTTTTTTTAAACGATAGAAGATTTTATAGTGGGGGTGGATTGGGCTGAATTAATGGAGAAAAATAAAAATATTTTGCGACTATTTTTCTGCTTGTTTTATTTTTGAACCTGTCGAGAGTCTACTCACCTACCGTCACCCGACTCGGTGTTTTTCTTTTTTTTCGACGGAATGTAGTCGAATACTTTTAAAATTTTCTTTTCCAAAACGAACGAGTAATATTCTACTTCCTCGATGTTTCTGGATGGTTTTCCGAGTCGTTTCTCCACCACGTTTAGAGGGAAGAAGATACGTTCGTAATCCGAAAAGGATCTCTGAACAGATCTAAATACCGGGCAGCAGGCGTCTCTCCACAGAGGAACCTTTTGAAAGGGGTCGTAGGGTATAAATTTATTGACTAGGGTATCGTTTTCACCCGGGCATTTAGCTTGTCTCAATGAGATGTCGATGTAGCTCGGATAATTGTATATCACGCCGTCTTTCACCCACGCTTTAAACCCGTAGGGTCTTACTACTATCGTCCCGTTGGTGTCGTCCCTTTTACGCACCTCTATTCCCTGAAGATTAGGGGGTAATATCGAATCGAAAATATCCAGCGTTCGAATGTATCGATCGAGGTAGGGGTTGTCATTCGGAAATTTTTTATTTTGGGTTAATGAAAACATTATTATTATTATTATTATTATTATTAATATTATTAATATTTTTTGTTGTTGATGTTGTTGTATGAAAAATAAAGTTTAAAGGAAAATGAACAATCATTTTTGTTTTTCTACACATATATTTTTTTTTTATTTTTTAAACGTTTTGAAGTAACATTTTGATTAAAATGTGCGACATATTTATATCATTTTTTGGAGAGTCGGTGGAAGAAGAAGAAATAGAAGAAGAAGAAATAGAAGAAGAAGAAGAAGAAGAAGAAGAAGACTCACTGCATCGAATTTTCGAAAAGGTTTCTTCTACCGTGATAAATTTCTCATGCTGCCGCTGCTGATGATGATCTTGCTCTTGCTGCCGCCGATCGCCACCATCATCATCTATTAAAGGTTCGACGTACGCGGAAATAAAGTGAGCGTGTTTCCAATCGCTATTTGAAGGAGTCGAAGACGAATCTTTCAACAACTCCTCCAACAACCCACGAACGTTCAATTTTAAAACGTTTTCATCCGAGTATACGGCCGGTTTTCCGATTTTTAGGCCGTCGAAATATCCAAGATTGAGGGAAATTAAATGTTTGATCATAACTTGAATACTTTTAGTTTTCGCACTTAGGATCCTTTTTTCGACGTGAGGAAATAGCCTATATCTGATCAACACTAAAGTTATTTTATTCGACGAAGAGCTAATATCAGTAGTGAATAAATTTGGATAGTGCGATCTCATCGATCGAATTATATCTTCTACGCACGAGTCGGAATATTTTTCACCGAGAAAGAAATTGTGAAATAAATTTTTGTACAAATTTACAGCGGCGATTTCTCTGTTGCCAACGACTTGAATTTTAGTTTTGAATACTTGGTTGAAATAATAGAACAACACGTAGCACAAATTTTGAGCGTAATACTTAAAAAATTTACGGTATTGGGTTTTTAAATCGTAATATTCTTCTATTTCTTCTTCTTCTTCTTCTTCTTCTTCTTCCTCATCTTCTATTTCTTTCGTCTTCTCGTCGCTCCTGCGGTTGCTGGCAGCACCCGTTTCTCCTCTCTTCGTGACAAAAATTAAACTTTTCAAACATTTAGGGTTTTTCCGAGTGTTGTAATTCAACTGATCGGAACCAATTCGAGATTTTTTATTTCCGCTCTCGCTGCTGTTAATATAGCCATCGTCGTGGTCGTAGTCGTGGTCGTCGTAGTCATGGTCTTCGTCGCTGTCATCGTCGTCGTTGTCGTGAAAGAAGTTTTTATAAAGTTCGGGGTCGTCCCATAATTTTATTTTTTTATTAGCGCTTTTCGGAAAAGTAAATTGTTCAAAACGGTTTCTCTTATTATTAACGTTCGGAATTTCGCGTATATCGGCGGCGATGGCGTCGGAGAGGGGGTAGATTTCTCGACCGCCTGCCGGCGTGTATTTTCTACAACGAATTAAAACCGGTCCCGTGTTTATTTTTGCATTCGAAAAGCAGCAACAGGGGTGGTGGAGAATGAGGCGATTTTTGCATTTAGTGGCGACTCCTCGATTGGTGGAAGCGGCTGCTCCGGTCTCTTCATCTTCTTTTTCTTTTGTTTTTTCGTCGTCGTCGTCGTCGCGCAGCGGGCAGAAATAACCGAACTGGGTATCGAAAGGGTTTTCTAGTTCGTAAAAATGAAAAAGGTAGTTAACGATGGATCCGACGTCTACGTACATATTCGTCTGGGTGAAAAAAAACGCGTACACGATTATAAATTCGGACCAGTTTAAAATATAGCCTTTTTCGCCAAAATTTACCAACGGTGAACTCTTCTCCGTTCGTTTTCCTTTTCGATTCTTCGTCTTCGTCGTTATGGAGCTGTTTATAGGGACTTCGCTGCTTTTCAAATATACGCAATAAGCGATTTCGAGGTTTTTCCATAAGGCGTCTTTCAAAGTCGAAGCGCAACGTTTGTTGCTCTCGTTCGAATTTTTTTCGTAAACGAACAAATCTTGCAGGCAGGTTTTAAGAGCCGAAGAAAAACGGTACGGGATCTGCCCGGGATCGTCGTTCGTTCCGGAGAAGGAGGAGGAGAAGGCGTCGTCCAAGCATTCTGCAACCTTCATTCCTTTTATCCAGTTTTTCGAAATCAAAATCTCCGAATTCGAAAATTTCATTATTAACTCTATTACAAATTTCAAAGATAGTGAATAATATTGAATCGTTAACGAGCTCGCGCCGTGTTGTAAAAAAAGTCTGACGGGGTTATCCTCCGAATCTATTCGTCTTCTCAAAGGACGCGATGGAAAAGGAGGAAGAGGAGGAGGAGGAGGAGGAAAATTGGGGATTTCTTCGTAAAAACTCGTTGCCTTGACGCTGTGCTCGTTCTCGATGTGTTGGTCCATCAATCGGTATATATCGTCGATATCGCTGGCGTCGGCGTTCACGATGGTAAAATTTGCGGTTTGCATTCGAGAGAGCGCCACGTAAAGATTCGACCCCTTCGTGATAAAATTTTTTTTCTCTTTCACGTCAATGATCGTGTGCACGGACGGTTCGATCGTTCGGCCTTGGATAGAATATATGGTCGACGTCGTTTCCGAAGTGATGGGCAAATAGGCGAATTTGAAATCGCCGTCCTCCGCAGTCTCGTAACCGACGGTTACGTCGTGGTTCGTATCCGACCTTTTAATCGTCACGAATTTTTCGGATATTTTTAAAACGAAGCCGGTGGTGCCGTTGAATACCCTCTCCATCGTTTTTTGGCAAAATACGGTGCGTTTTAATCGAACGTACATGCCGACGAAGAGCGTGATTCCGTTGACGTCGCAATATTCCTTGTTGATGTACCTTTTTAACGAGTAATACCACCGATTCGTCACGCGAAAGCTTTGCAATCTCGCCGTGTTGTATCTACGTTGCAGTCGTAACGTCCGCAAGACGGTATCGAAATCGTGTTTTCTTGCGTCGGAAATCGAATTTAGGGGGTACGACTCTTTCGAGAACGCGACGAATATGGAAAAATGTTTGAAATTGAGTCTCGCCTTATCTAGGCAATCCTGTTGTGAGTCTTCGAAAAGGGCGATATTTACAGCGCCGACCTCATTCGTCGTTTGATTCGTCGAACACAAGAATTTTAACGTTCCTTCCCTCCCTTCGCTATTCGTCATTCGATAAAGAGCGTTGCCCTTGGCGATGTCCAGCTTGCTGTACTCTTTTTTATCGTAGAAGAAGTTGAACACGCGACAATGTTTCCGATAGTCTTTGGCCAGTTCAACTTTTAGGATTTTTCGATTCAAAAAGTGAGAGGATAGCGCGTCCCGAAACGTATTGCGACTAAAGACTTTCCATTCCGGTAAGCAAACTCTGGCGTCGGCGAAGTTGTTCCTTCCCAAATAGGTTAAACCCAACCCGAAGTAAAGACCGTCTATCGAAAAAAACGGGTTTAACCTCTTGAAAGAGTAGATGAACACGATTCGGCATCGCGTTGAAATAAACATTTTGTAATTTAACTTTTCATCAATTTGCTGAAGGTTTCGGAACAAGTTACCACCCCCTCGCGTCATCCTTTCTTCCGTCACCGCTTCGGACGTATCGATCCTCTTCGAGTTTTTTCGAAAATTCTTCTTCGTTGACGGCGTCGGGGCGGCATTTATATTATTATTATGTTATATTATTTATTATATTATTTATATTATTATTATTTAATTATTATTATTTGATTATTTTATTATTATTATTTATTATTTTTCGCGGCGTACGGAGGTAACGGAAAAATATTCGATTCCTCGTATCAGCGCTTCCCTCCGGGATCCGCGGTTTCGTCAGAAACGCTAATGGGGCCCCCTCTCGCGTACAAATGTCCGCACTCTTCGATAGAAAATTCTATGTTTTTTCGTCCTATTATGTCCTTCATGTAGGTACTGTAGTAGTTTACCACATACCTGTGCCTTTTGCAAAATCGCTCGTATTCAGCCAATCGCACCCTCCGTTCGTGGTAGCTAGCGTTTATCAGTCCCGCGATTATGTGAATAGCTTCCTCACCGAATGCCGCAAAGTCGCCTTCGACCTCGGAGATATCCCCCGTTTCGAAACTTTTATTTTGGTTGTTATCGCCGATAAACAAGATTTTTACGCCTCCGAAGGCGCAAGTGTAATTTTTGTTGACCAAACGAAGAACGCAGTCGATGAACAAAATTTCGCTCGCTTTGCATTGATTAAATTCGTCGATTACCAAAAATTTTATTTTTTTCCAATCGACCACCTTGAACTTGTAACGCTCACCGAATTCGTGTTTGACGGGGTTGACCGGGTAGTCGAACAGAGAATGAAACGTCCCGATAGGAATTTCCGAAAACTCGAAGTCGTTTTCGCCTAAAATATTTCTCACGACGTTCACGGTCGCGTGAGTTTTGCCCGCTATCAATATTTCGTACGTTTTGATTTTTTGAGCGTCGATCATTTCCGAAAGAATCTTTTTCAATAATTCGGATTTGCCCGCGCCCGGTAAGCCCGTCAAAAGAACGATTTTTGGCGAGTTCGGATCCTTTTTTTCGTTAAAATGATACAAAACTTCCAACAGAGAAACGCACTGCTGAGGGGTCACGACTGACGTCATCTTGTAGTAGATTTTTCGATTACTAATTAGGGAAAAAAACAAAACAATCGCGGGTGTGCGCTACGCGCTCCAGACTATTTTTTTTTTAATATTTTATTATTATTAAAAAAACGATCGAATAAAAAAAATAAAATATCTATTACTAACGCTCTATTCGATTTAAGAAAATTAAACTTTTTTTGGAAAAAAATGAAAATTATGTTTTTAAATAAATAAATTAATAGATTCTGAATTCTCATTTATAAACCCCTCCTACTCCTCCTCCTCCTCTTCGATACGTTTAGCATAATAGCGCAATTTTCTTCAACATGGCGTCGGGCCGATCGAATATCTTTAAGTCGTACTTGTCCGATATCTTGGGACTCGAAAAATCCGAAATTAACGGGAAGAAAGCCATTTATCGAAATTTACGAGCCGAATTCGATATCATATACGAAGAATCTAAGAAACCCAGCGGAAAAGGATGCACGCCATTTTCAAAGCGCGATAAACCCTTTAGCGTTTTATTTAAGGATTGTGCGGAAAAATACGAGGCGAGACTCAATTCTGCAGAATACGATTCAGAAAAAGACGGGTTCGGTTTAAGGGAATTAAAAACCGTCTTTATAAACGATAACTTTGAACGGATTAGAGAGTTCGAACGATTTTTTCGTCTGGGTTTCGACGCTTTTCTCGAACACGAATTGAGTGAAGACGAAAAAAAGCGGTACGATAAGTACTTCGACAACGTTCAAAAAGGCCTCAAAAACGCCACCGAAGACGACGACGATGACGACGACGACGACGAAGAAGAAGAAGAAAAGAAAGAAGAACAAACAGGAGAAGAAGAAGACGCAAAGAAATTAAAGAAAGAGGTGTCAAAAAAGTACCGCAAATTTACTAAAAATATAGAGAAATTACGAGCGAGTGAACGTTCAAATCCTCTGAAGCTTTCGCGCGCCGCCGCCCACGGCGATGATTTCGATCTCGGGTGCGGTTCCTGGAGCGACCTCGAATTTATAAACATTCATGATATTTGGAGTAAACGTATTATATACGTTAAGATGATCGAGACGCCGTACTATCAAATACCGTCCAGGTTCGCGGAAATTAGGAAAGAGAGTAAACGGATTTACTTAGAGCTCGAGCCCGATAAGAATAAAAATCGTAAAATCGCCAAAAAGCCGAAAATGGAAAAGAAACGCGCGAATAAAAAAGACCGCAGTGGCAGTGGCAGCGGCAGCGGCATCCAAAGCGGCGAAGTTTCATTCCTCGAAAGAGAGGATTTCGAAATTGAAGAAGGAGAAGAAGAAAAAGAAAAAGAAGAAGAAGAAGAAGATACTCTTGTTAGAGAAGTTGGTCCGGGTGTGGAAAAACCCGATGCCATTGAATCGAATCAAGGCTTGAAGAAGAAGAAGAAGAGCAATATCGATTCGAATAAGGAACGCGAAGTTGTCGCTGCTTCAAATCCGAGTGTAAATACGCTTAGTGATATAATAAAGGCGCACGGAAGGATAGAGCATCACCAGCGGCAGCAGCAGCAGCAGCAGCAGCAGCAGCAACAATCGTCCGATGCCTCGAAAAGGAAACACCGCGATTTGGTAGAAATTGCTCAAGGTCGCGGCGGTGGAGGCAATGAGAACTCGTCGGAAGAAAATCCACTACCTATAAACAAAAAGAAGAGTGATAGGTTAGAAGGCGAAGAAAAATCGCGAAAACGACATCGATTAATGGACATGCCAGATTTGGAGATGCTGGGAGAAAAAGATATTATTCGTAGCGATAATTTTCCGGAAGATATAAAGGAATCCGATCAAAAGAAGAAAAAACGCGAAGGCGAAGCAAAGAAATCGAAGCAGCCGCAGCAGAAATCGCCTCCTCCAACCCCGGCAGCCAGCTCGTTAAAAAGAAAACACCCCATCGAGGAGATTGAAATCAATTCCAACGACAGCGGCGTCGACAGCGACGAGAAAATTCAACCGGATTTAAAGAAAAAAAGACGCGCGATCGGGGAGAAAACGAGAACAAAAAAAAGGAAGAGAAAGCGAATTCGGAAAATGAAAAGCTGACTTTAATTTTATTAACCCATAAAAATTAATGTTCGAATCGTAAATAAACGTAAAATATTATTATTATTATTAATATTTTATTATATATTATTAGATTTTTGTAATTAAAGTAGCATCGATTTTTTATGTTAAAAAAATTATGTTAATAATATCTTAAAATTAAAAGTATCCTTCTTATGAACATTTTGTTTAATTTACACAAACCCATAAAATTTACGATTTATCCGTTAGCATGAAATTCCGACCGGGTAGAGGAAAATGGCCCCCGTCAAAAATGGATCGCAATTTTTTTTCTCGTAGTAAAAAAAACTTAGAAGCATGTTCATCTTCGCCGAGGAAACGGACGACCGACGACGGACGGCGACGTCGCGAAAATATTCGGCCCTATTTTTTCCCTCCGCCCAACCCCCAGGGGCCAGTTCGATTTTTTACCCCGAACACGCTTGCAAAGTTTCGACGAGCGAAGATTTCGTAAAGGTCGGGCTGTCCCCCGAAATAAAAAAATTAGCGCCGCACGCTTTGTTCGTTCGTACAAACATCTCCAGTTCCCAGGCGACGGCGGTGTTGCTTATGATGAAACAGTTTTTTCGATATAGAAATATAATCGAAGGGCCATCGCAGCCGCCGCTAGACAATCGAGGGGGGTTCGTCTTAGCGGACGGAACCGGGCTCGGTAAAACCCGAATACTTTCTTCCTTCGTTTATAATTTAACTTCCAGCGGCAGTGCCGGACACGATAGTAGCGCCCGCGGGCCCGAAACGAAACGCGATTACTCCTTTTTGTGGGTAACTTCGAAAACGGAGTTGTTCGATGACATTTTTAACGAATTACGCTCTACTAATGAGGAAATTTATAAAAGAGTGAATATCTATAAAATAAACGAATATATCGATTTAAAATCGCGGCAAGACGACGTTGAAGAAGACGACTACGACGACGGCGACGACGCAGGTGCCGTAGCGACCGCTATAGTCTTGACAACGTATAAATTATTGCAAATTAATTTACCCCATTTCCTCAAACCTTTTTTGAATGAGGAGGAAAAGGAGGGGGAGGAGAAAGGCCGGTCGTTTAAAAAATTCGACGCCGTTTTTTTCGACGAATTTCACGCTATAAGAAACACATCCCCGTACTACGGTAAGACTATAATCGCTGGCAAGCCCGCCCCAATGGATTACGTTCAGTTCGCGAGAAAATTATTTCTCGATAGCGATGAAAACACAGGGTGTTTCTGGAAACGGTTTAATATAGCCGACGCCGGCGACTTTCTCATCAAATTGTACAAAAAATACTCGTTTTGCGTACTCACGAGCGCCACGCCCTTCACGGAGGATGCGAATTTATCGAGCGTGGAATTCTTGGTGGGGAACGCGCTCCTCTTCACCTCGGCGGGGGGGGATCGAGAAGGGATAAAAAGTAGGTTTCAAAAATTAAGCCGATACGTAAACGGTTCCTCGGCAAAGGGATCGATCACCATTTTGGAACCGATTTTGAAAATGCTGTATCACCACGGCTCGTACATTAGCAGGGTGATAAGCATGCGCGGGGTCGGTTGTTTTATGAGAAAATTAAAGTTGGACCCGGGAATACGAATGTGTTTTTCGGAGAGTAATCGATACATCAATTATCTGACCAAGATTCGGCAATCTAACTACCGAGACGAGTGGAAAATTGATTCCCGGGGAAAGGAGCTGGACGTGGCCGTCCCTTCACCGTCGATGACTCTATCACCCTTATTCGACGCTGTAAGTGATAGCGAGGAGCTCGAAAAAAAAATGTTCGTAGACTCCGATGGCGATTCCGTTTATTACGTCGATGTCGAGGTTAGAAACGCTCTAAGCGCTTTCGGGATAGACGAACGAGCTGTCCGACGAAATCGTGAAGAGCTCGAAAAGGCGCGTTCGTTTCTAATATCTAAAAAAAATCTACTTTGGAGGAAATTCAAAGCCGCGATAGTGTTGTTTTATAAAAATTTAATTTTGAATTCGAAATCCAAAGGATGCGTTTCTTACATGCTCAAATTGTTTCGGGCGTTCGCGGAAAAGAACAAGAATATCAAGGTCATTTTCGCAACCTCTATCACCGGAGATAACGCTTTAGTTAATAGTAGCAAAAAAATAACTAATTTGTTCGAAAGAAGGAGAAGAAAAAAGAGGCGACTGCGCGTCACCATCGGCGATCTTGAAGAAGAATCGAGGGTCGAAGACGAATGTGGAGAAGAGGATCAAGAAGAAGAAGAAGAAGAAGAAGAAGAGGAAGAGGAGGGAGTGGAATTATCCGATCGGGGCTGGACCGATGAGGAGCGTGAGCTGGAAGAAATAAAGCGATTCGCGTTTTGCACGGCTTGTCAAAATTATTACTCCACGGAAGATAGCGACAGCGAAGGAAACGCTACCTTTGGTAGCAGCGTCGAGTGCGTGGGAAGCCATTCGGCGTTCTTTCCTAACGCCACCTCCTATCAACTCGTAGATATGTATAGGACGATGCTTACGATTTCGTTGATAATGTCCGTCACGGAAGAACTATCTACCTACGCGCTCCCGATAAATCTTCCCGCGCCGCCGCTCCTTTCTTTGTCGAATAAAAAAATCGAGGAACCACCTCATCATAGAAAAAACCTAACACTTAGGGTATTCGCTCCGTTCACCCCACCCGAATCGTTACTGAGGTGCATGCCAGCCTCGTTCATAGATTACGTGATCAACGGACTCGGAAGAAAGTCTTGTAAAGAAGTTACGAACAGGTCGCTCATGCAGATTCGCGATTCGAAAAATTCGGGCTGTTATTTTATAGCCCCCAACACGGAAAATAAAAAATTCAATAAATCCATCGACGCCTTTAATAACGATCCTCGAATAAAATCGATCGTCGTGAGTAATAGGGGCAGTACCGGAATAAATCTGCACGATAGCAACCGAAATAAATCCAAAGCCCAAAGACTCCATTTGTTTTGCGATTTTCCTTACAGCTCCTCTAAGGTGTTTCAGCACATGGGTAGGAGCCATCGGACGAACCAGTCCACCAAGCCCACGTACACGATTTTCACCCTCGACTCGTTCGCGACCGAAGAAAGATTTTCGACGATTTTGAAAAAACGACTGGGTGATCAAAGAGCGGGCGTCTTTTCCAATCGCTATTGCGACGTCGTCACCGACATTTTCGAGACCGACGACTACGATAGCGATCACCGAGGAGGGAGGAAAGCGTTTTCGCCGTCGTCGTCTTCGTCTTCGTCGTCGTCTTCGGAGGAAACCGTAAACAAATTGGGAGTTTTTAGGCTCATTCTCTGCTCGATCCTTTTCCTTTCGGGCGGCTTTCGAATCCCGAGGAACGAATATAATACGTTCCCCGGAAGAGACGGCCATCGCGAGCTCTATTTCCCGTCCGGCCTTAAAAGAAATCGTCTTAAGAAGTATATCGATAATAGGTGCTCCGAATTATTCCGAGAAAACGCGAATTTATTCTCAACCTGGGCTTATTTTTATATGACTTTGCATTTTACCCATTTTCTCATAAAGAGGAGGAAGGATATCGTCGCCTACGCGCTCCTCGAGCCCTTTGTCGACGATTTAAATCGAAACGTGTACGCGCGGTGGAGCAAAAAGATCATTCGCGAAATCGATGCTACCTGTAGTGCGAGCGTCAAAAATGCAGGTCAGGCGAAAATATTAAACATGATAATGTATTCTCCGCCGAGATTTCAAAGGTTATTTTTCCTCGTCCAAAAAAGCTCTTGTTCGTGGTTTTTAAAAAATATCCTCGTGAAAGAAAAATTTCTGACCAGGAAACACAACATCACGTGCGGAGAAGTCGTCGGCGGCGATACGTATAGCGAAAATCATTTTAAAATTTACGTTAAAATATTGAACAGTGAATTAATCGATATGCTACGGAGCGAGAAAATAATCGTTTCGAATTTAAACGCGCTTTTGTACAACGACTACACTTCCGCTTTCAACGCCCTATTGCGCTTTAATGACAAAAACGACACTCCGAAAATAAGGAATAATTGGCTAATTTTTAGGTTATTAACGAAAGAGGGCTCGTCGTTTGCCGATTACGAGTACAGATACGCTTTGTATCGGTATCGGCCTGAAAAGTGATTTCCGAAAGCGCACCGCCCTAACCAAACAACATACCACACACACATATATATATATATATTATATATATATATATTTATTATCTATATATATATATATATCATATTATCTATTATATATATATATAAATATATTATATATATATATATATATATATATATATTATATATATATATATATATATATATATATCGCGTTGAATAGAAGTCTATTTAGGTGAATGAAACGAGTAGCGTTACGTTTTATATAAACTTTATTAATTAATTAACTAATTATTTTAATAATATAAGAGGTCACGATTTATTAACCGGCGGGTCACCAACGGAACGGAGTGGCTGGTTGAATGAAGCTTTTGAAAAAAGTTTCTTCTCGGTGATAGCTTTTAGGAACTCTAGTTTAAACTAATAAAAGCATCGGACGAATTGACTGGTGATCGTGACGATGTTTTCGATTATGTTGTGTCAATTCTATTTTTTTAAATAAATTTTTATCCAATTTATCGTGTTTATTTTTTATTTTCTCCCTCTGTAGGTTTACTACTACTGCTACTACTACTGCCACTACTATCATTTTGAACGCCGATAAGTTTTTCGTCGGTTGATGAAAAAAATAATAGTTTTATTTTGTCGTTAAACTTTAAACTTTGCAAATGTTTGATGTTTTGCGGGCTTATTTTATCTTTTATGGTAGCCCAGGAATCGTGTTCGTCTTTGATGAACAAACCCGAAATTAGTTTTATGAACACAGCTATTAAAAAGTAGAAACCAGTCACGAGCAACAAGCTTTTAAAAATCGACTGTTCCGTCTGTATTTTAACGAAATGGTTTCTCTCAAAACCATCGATCATATTTGTATCGTATTTTTTGGCGAGAGAAATATAATAATAATAAAAATAGATAATTTTTAAGGAAGGAGGAATATAAAAGAAATAAAATTAAAGGATTCAGAAAAAATATTTATTATCGATTAATCGGCTCATTGTATAATAACATTTAATATTTTCGTATTTCCCGATGAGGAAATCGAAACGTCCGCCAAATATATAATACGCTTCAAAAGATCTTCTTTTCCGGAATGTTTTTCGTGCGCGATAACGAAAGTATAGCTATAAAATGCGCACTCGCCGTTCCCCTTTTTCGAGCAACACAGCTTACAGCGTCTCGTCTCTCGCGGCCAACGTTTTTCGGCGAAATTTTCTTTGCCGTAGAAAAAGGTTTTTAACTTGCTCGAGATTTCGGCGAGATTTTTATCGGTATTGCATAATAATAGCGTTATATTGCTACATATTTCGTAATTTTCGAAATGTCGATTATAATTCAGCGAAATTCGTCGAAGCAACGTTTCGACGAAAAGTCTTTTAAAATGGATTTTGCTTTTAACGCAAGAAGAACACTCGAAAAACGTTTTTCTGGAACACGAACAATCGGCAATATCTTTAAAATTGAAATTGTTGACCAAGGGTGCGAGAAAATTATATATAGCTCTTCTTTTGCTAGTTTTCGAAAACGAGAGCGGTAAAATAATGATAACGAAATTCTTATGGGTTCGATTACCGTCGCTGCGACTACACTCGGTTTTGAAATAGTTTGAAAAAATACCGCTACTGTTCGCTATACATTTTTTTTGGTCGTTTTCTCCTCCACGCGAACACTTTACGCGAATCGTGTCGATTTTAATTTTAGCCATTTATTTAACCGTTTGTTTTCTCTTTAGAAGCGAAATTTACCAAACCTTTTAAACCATTTGTCGTAGAAGAAGAAGAAGAAGAAGAAGAAGAAGCGGAAGTATTCCTAACCACCACGACCACCATTAGGAACACTATAACGAGAATAAAGGTGTTTATACCGTGGAATCCAATTATTGGAAAATACTGTTTGCCCGGCATAGGCATCGATGGTTCTTTTTCATCGTTCATGGCGCGAGTGAGATTTAATCGATCAGTCAGTCTCTTGAATTAATAATTAGGTAGAATTGTCGTGAGGGGAGAAGTAAATTGGCTTCGATTAAATTTAATTAATTATCGTGGAAAAAGATAATTTTTCAAAATGAAGATTCCAATAATATATTTATTACCGATACTAATTATTGTCCGTTTAAATTATTAAAAAACGTAATTATTTTGACCCAAATAAATTATTATAGATAATATAAAAATGTAAAGAAAATTTATTTAACTCCGATTGATTTGAAAATAATTTACCAAAAAAATAAATAAAATATAAAATAAGCGAATTTAAAAAAACAAACGCCGACGGATGACGATGATGAATTCGACGCAATTTACCGACGAAGATTTCATTAACGCCGAAAAATACGCAAAGTTGGCGACCGAACAGGAGAAATACAAGCTGGCGAAAATATCGAATTCTAATTTTTTCAAAGCTCTGAGAATTAAGAACACTGGCCGCGAGGGGTGGATACAGAACGGCGTGTATTTAGAAAAAGATCAACCGGTGACCGGTTTCTTAGAAATCGAAATCGACCCGGAGGATCTCGACTGCGAATCCGTTTCGTGTTTTCCGAACGATCCGACCAAATATTCGGCGAAAAAAGAAGACGTCGCTGACGACGACGACGACGAGGAACAACGGGAGTCGGTAGCATGCGATTTTTGGAATTCGGTAGAAAGAAAGGTAGAGAGTGGCGGCGTCAGTTTCAAAGCTTGCCAATCGGCGTGTTTCGAAATAGATATGGAAATTAATAAAGAGAGCGGTAAACCCGTTCCGAGAGGGACCTTGTATATTCAAAAAAAGGGAGAAAGCTTTTGCCGCGCCATTAATCAGCAACTTTTAATATTCGCCACTATCCCCGAAAGCAGGTTCTCCGCCTCCGGGAAAAAGATCGACGGGTACAACACGAGAGATGTTCCTCCGTTTAATATAACCGACGAAACCTATAGCAGATTCGAAATCACGTACGAGTACTGCAATTATTTCAAACAAAAATTCGACAGCGCGGAAAAGGATTGCTTTGTCCCTCTAGGTGCTAAGATCTCCGAGCTCTTCGTCGGCCGAGTAATTACCAATTTTTTCCTCGGGTCCGATTCGAAAGCGTTGAGGGAAAGTCTTCCTCGATTCACCGTTACGGGTGGCAGCGCTAGTAGCCGCGGCCTAGGAGGAGAAGTAGGAGGTGGTAAATCCAACATCCACGAAGTTCGTGAGAAAGTGAATGTCCCTTCTTGGTTGGAAAACAAAAATCCTTTCGTCGCCGCCGCCGCCGCCGCCGCCGCCGCCGCCGAAAACGACGTCGACGATATCCCTTCCCATTTTCCCTTCGCGTCAAAATTATTAAAAGAAGGCGTTCCGAAGAGCGCGTTGAACGACGATAATTTTCCTCTAGAGGGAGTGTGCGGAGAAGTTTTTACCGTATTAACGAATTTGATCGTGCAAGCCGAACATTTCGGATACACGGAAACGGAACTAAAGAAAGTCTTTCTAGCGGAAATCGAGAAAAACACGAGTGGTAAAAACGCGAAGGAAAAAGAGCGAGAAGAACTTAAAGTGTGGCTCGATATATTTTTCCGCTTTAGACGATTCGTGGTGGATTACTTTCGTAAAAACCGAAATCCCACCACTACCCATAAAAGGCAGCCTCCGCCGTCGTAGAGACCGAGGCCTCCTTCCGGCCGACCCACGAACCCCCTTTCTTTGAATCATCGCCGTCGCCGTTGTTCGTTGCTAAAACCGCATTTGCAGCAGCATCTGCGCCGACCGTTATCTCGACTAACGTTCCCGAACCGGATAGAAATTTTGAAAATTTTTATCCCGAATACAGTTTAAAAATGATAAAATTACCAAACTCTGGGAAAGTCACGACGGATTTAAAACCCATCGCGCACGTACCGACTAAGAAAGATCCGTGGAAAGAGTTTTGGAAAGAACCCGTCGGAAATATCGCAATAGCCATGTGGAAAGACACGGTTTCCCTTTTCACGCAGAAAGATTTCACTTGGTATCAAAATATGGTCGTCGGGGTGGCCGCGGACGCCGCGGTGAGCGTGCTGCTCAAACGTTCAGCGACTTTGAGCAGAAAACTAGTGGAAAAACTATCCTTGGAGACGATTCACAATCTAAGCGTCAAAGCGGGACGCTACGGGTCTCGAGTGGCGGGAAGGATAATTTCCAAGAGCTTGGTGAGTTTCGCCGGTCGAAAACTGACAGCGATGATTATATCTACGGCAGTTCGCACGTCTTTGATGATGCTGAAGCTGCTCGCGAGTTTAGCGACGGTTGCCTTCAACGTAGCCGCGGCCGTTTTAATGATCGTTTCCATAATCGGCCTCGTTTTGGATCTCGTGTTTAGACAGGAGTGGTTGAACGAAAAGCGATCTAAGGAAGATTTAGAAAACTACATCGTCTCTTACCGAACCTTTTTCAAGGAGAATATGAAACTCGTCGATTCCGAAACCGCTCCCTTTTCCCCGAAAGACATAATCGATTACATCATAGACGCTCAAATGAGAAGAAGCGCAACTACGGTAGCGATCAATTCGGGTAAAAAAAAGAGAGCTGACGACGACGATGACGACGACGACGACGACGACGAAGACGATGACGATGACGACAACCTCTACAAACCCATGTTCAACGAAACCGACGACGAAATGTACGTAAAACACTATTACGACTATTTAAGGAGTAGAACGGTCAATAGTTTGGGTCAGCCGATATTCCCAACGGAAACCGCTTCCGATTTTGATGACGAAATGGTATCTATAAAAATTAAAAAAGATATTAACGACATATTTAGCGCGGGATTATTTTATTGCGACGTCATTAAATATAACGCTTCGCGCATTCCGTTCCTAACACTCGATCGTTACGAAGAAAAGCATTTGAAAAGCCAAATCGAAACTAGAAACCGGGCTCTATCCAAAGTGTCTACGAGCTTAGCTAGCGCGCTTACGGCCGCTAGTTTCGTCATCACGCTTTTGTTAGCAAAATTATCGAAAAGGGACGAAGTTTATTATTACCCACTTTTGACCATCCTGTTTTTGACGTTGAGCGTATTCTTCGCTTTTCTTTTATTGCTGCTGATGACCCTCCATAAAATCGACGCTAATAACACCGCGTTCTACAACGCAACTCGTCTCTTCGATTTTGAAATCGAGGATGATAACGAGTCGAAGGGAGTTATGGAAAAAATCAGAATCAACCAAAGCGTATCCGAGTTCAATTCGGAATTCATACGCCCGTTTACAGAAAAGATGGAAAAAAGATATTCCGACAGCAAAAAAAATATCTCGAAGAGAATAAAGTAAAAAAAAATTTTATCGCGCTAGTAGGTCTGGCTGGCGGGCGAAAAAAAAATAAAATAAGGTATGGATTACAATCGATTATGAGGATTAATTTAAAATAAAAATCTGCTATTCGAGTCGTGTGTTTATTTTCATGAAACCGAACAATAATTAATTACAATAATAATAATAATAATAATAATAATAATAATAATAATAATAATAATAATAATAATAATAATAATAATAATAATAATAATAATAATAATAATAATAATAATAATAATAATAATAATAATAATAATAATAATAATAATAATAATATATAATAAATAATAATATATAATTATAATAATAATAATAATAATAATAATAATAATAATAATAATATAATATTAACCGATATTATATAGATAATCGTAATATCGGAACGAAACAATCACATCGAATCGATCAAAACATTTCTAAATTTCGATTCAAGATAATAGATTCCCTCGAGTTCGAATCTGAAGCTTCTTCTTCTTCTTCTTCCGCTTCTGCCATCCCGGATTTATTTTTTTTGGCGATTCTCTTCAATTCTTCCTTTTCATTATCGCTTTCGACATTATCATTCACCTCCTCTTCTTCTTCTCCCACCGAGGTGCTTTTATACCTTTTATTGTCGTCGCCGTTTCCACCGGCTTTCTTCCTTTTTCCTCTCGTCATCGTCTCACGCGCCGCAGCACTCTCGTCATAGCCGATGGCCCCATCTTCGTCGGTGTCGCTGTCGCCATCGTCGCTCTCGGCAATTAGATTCTGGTTAAAAGACATTTCGGGCATTAAATTGGAAACGGAATAGAACCCGGAGTCTTCGCTTTTTGCATTCCTCGAACCAACCTCGATATTCATTACTAAAACGTTCGCGTTCGCGCTATAAATTTCGATAGATCTTTCGTTGGTGACGGAAACGTAAAATCCTTCGAGAAAGCCGCTCAACGAATCCACATACGACGTACGGCTCAAAATTCTATGAATCCTTAAACTATTTTGTTTTGCGAAGATGTCGTGAGCGTCATTAACGTTTTCGACGTTGGAAAAGAACGTTTTCGCGAAAGGCAGCGTCGAGGCCCTGAACGTCTTATTTTCCTCCTTGGATTTTTTTTGGAAACCGCTCAATTTTTCGTAGCAACGCAAGTAACACTGAATCGCATCCCTGGGGTTTATTTTCCACTCGCTTAATTTCGCCATCACCTCATCGCGTGGCCTTTTGATGTAAAGGTCGCCACGATTGATATCCTCGCTCATTCCTTCTTGCAAAAGATTTTTCCCATTTTCATTCAGTTTGTATTTGTAGCATTTCTCGTCCCTGTATCCGACGAGGTAGAGCAAATCCCTCACCTTCGTATTGGGCTTTGAGTCCCTGGTGGCGGAAAAGGTGACGCGGTTACAAAACAAAAAGTGGAACGCGGACCTAGTGAAGCAATTGTTGCGATAATTTCGGATGATCGGATATTCCGTAACGTTCGTATAAAGGGTTAGTGGCTCGCCATCGAACGAGGCGTTTCTGATTCGGTGAGATTTATGGCCTCTTCTACCGCATTCGTCGCAATCGCATCCGCAGTACGCTCTGATTTTTATAGATGTCTTTTCCTTATTTTTGCTCATCGTGAATCGGGGGTCGCCGGTGGCGATGGTTTTCACCGTCTTTCTTTTGCTAAAACGATAATTGTCGCGCGAAGGGTCCAAGAAAAACTTGCCAAGAATTAAATGAATGAAAACGTTCAGTAAATATATCATGTTACTTTCCTTTCTGCACGTGAACACGATCCACAGTAATTTCATCAATTTGTATTCCGTACTCTTATCGTCGATATAATCGGGCATCGAGGTCATCGCCTCGCTCTCTATCGCTTTTAAAATTGCGTTCCCGACCGCCCCTTCGCTTTCTAAACTACTCGAAAATATATTTTTGGCATTCAAATCACTCGTTAATTTTTCCACCGCGGGCTTCATTTCTTTTTTCTTGACCTCCGAAAACCTATTGTCGTAGGTGATAACATAATTGATCGTGTGAGCGGATTTACCGATTCTCGAGCCCGCTTGCTTAATGAAAAAGGATTTCGCGTTCCTCGACGTGCAATAATTAAAAGAATTGTCATCGTTATCTGATCTCTTTCTCGCATTGGAATATCTTCTCTCGTCTTCTTCGTCGTCGCCGTCGTAGTCTTCTTTGAGATCTTGTAAGAAATTCTCGTCGTAATCGTCGCATACGCCGCGGCCGCCATCACCACCACCCCTTTTTCTGCTTAAAGTCTTTTCGCGTAATCGTTTAGCGTCGGCGGAGGTCGGTATTGGCGCGGCGATGTTCATGTGGTCGTTCCAATGAGCGGCGGCGGCGGCGTTCTTTTTCTGAACTTTCCCGTCAGCGTGGGCGAAAGGCGATGATGATGAAGAAGGGGCGTCGTCGAATATCGCGGCGGCGCTCTCGTCTTCGTTTTTACCGAAATTGTTCGTCGTTTTACAAAAATCGGTTTGGAATACGCAACCTATACTGTAATTCGGGTCGTTGTCGAATTTAAATACGTTGCTGTGATGAAACATGAACGCGATATTTCGATTCTCGTTCTCGAAATTGGCGGCGGTGTATGAAGCGTACGCGTTTCCAAATTCGACATTCTCTCCGATATTGGCGACGTGCTGGGGTATGAAATGATCTTTCAATTCGAAAGACGATTTCGGATTCAGGGTGACTAGCGTTTTAAAAAGGTAGTTCAAAATGTTAAACGGATTTTCGACCGAGCATAAAATATCCGAAAAGAAGTTAAACATTACTCGATTCTGCTTCTGAGTGATTCGAATACCTTCTCTGATTAGGGAAGCGTCGTCGTCTGCGACGAAACCCCCCTGCTGCTGCTGCTGCTGCTGCTGCTGCTGCTGCTGGTATTCCGATAAAAAGATTTTACGATTTTTTACGCGTTCTTCTTCGAGATTCAAATCTTTGATGGACTTCTCGTAATGTTTTGAATCCAAGAACTCGTTAGCGATCAAACTCATTTCCACCCTAATAGTGCCTTTTTCACTCTTGGTAAGTGTTTCCTCTTTAACGAAAAAATCTTCGATTTTCTTTTCTACGTGATCTTTGAGCACCTCCATAATGATGATGATGATGACGATGTAACCGAATGTAAAATAAAATATTATGGTTTGTAACGCTCGATTTATACGGTGAAAATTATCGTTTATTATAATAAATTTATTAAATTCTTTAATTTTTTTTAAAAATATTCGTTTCGTATTAATTCTAATCTAATAATTTTATAAGATTTATTATAATAATATTTTTTCTTACAACTACTACCCCCTACCATGAAAAATGAAAATGATTTAGGAAATATAGAAGATTTTATATCTCAAAATTTATTCCGAAAGAGAAAGCCATTAGACCGGAGAGAAGAGAAAGAAGACGAAGAAGAAGAAACCAAACGGGAAGGCGTCAAAAAAAGTTATAAAGAAACTGAGATAAAAAGCACCGAGGGTGAAAGGGAGCGAAAAAGAACGAGAGTCGATGATTTTCCCGCGCGCGTCGATAACGTCCAATTGCTCTACAACCTTTTATCCAACGAAAACTGCACGATTTATCCCGAAGATGGCGGGGAGAAGAAAAAAAATTTTCATTTTAATCTACGATCCGCGTTATCGTACGCCTCCAGAGATCGTTCTTTCTTCCAGTCATCGCAAAGCAAGAAAGTGAAGAAAACAATGTCGACGATGGACGAAAAGGAATCATCACCGCCATCCCAGCCCCCTCTTTTCTTTTCGGTAGCATTCGCTTCGAAGTTTCTGACGGACAATAGAATTAACATTTTCGTAAAAGCTCGCGAACTTTTCGGTAGGAAAACCAACTTTAAAAGGAATAGTATTAAAAAGTTGCGGGAAGGCGAATACGAAATATCTAAAAAGCGAGACCCGAAAATACCGGAAAACGCGTCGTATTCCCACGACGAAGTGGTTGCAGGAGCAGCAGCAGCAGCGGCGGCGCCGCCACTCGCGCACGCTGAAACGGCTAGGGATACTGATTGTTCCAACTCCGAAATTTTTACGGGCTCTTTTTATAAAGTTCTCGGAGAATACGCGAAAGAATTTTCTAGTTTCGCGTCGTCCGAGAGCCAAAAAAGTTCATTGTATATGGTATTGAACGACGCGGCGCCTAATAACGAAGAAATAGAATTTCGGCTGTTAAACTCGACCTCACCGAGAAAACGTAATCCGTATTCCGCCTCGGCGGCGGCGGATGCGGCGTCCTCCTCTTCTCTATTCGATGGAATAACGCCGAGAAGACGCGCTAGTAAGAACGCGACTCTAATAGACGACGAAAATATGATCCGGGTCGAAGTTCCGACTAGTTATTTGCACGCCTCCTATATTTGCGAAAAGGAACTACAAAAAATGGGCGTAAAGACAAACGCGCGCGATGACGAGGAGGAAAACTTTTTGTCCTATTTGGAAAGGAAAACGAAAAACTTCGATACCCGAATTATTAATGAAAACGAAGGTGGCGGCGACGGTTGGGGCGCCATAGCGGGTAGGGTCCCGGATAATGAAAATGGGAAAACCGGTGGGATAGATCTGATTTGGCAGTGCAATTTCGACGAGGAACTCGAAAAACAAATATTACAGTTAATATCTTTGAAGCAAAATTTCGATCAAGGATAGTTCGCTCAGGGTTATAAAAGACATTATTCGCAAATATTTTTATTACAACGCAGTACTTTACTTGTGTAACGAGATTAGCGGGCACGCTGCGAGAAGAATAAACGTTTTTCCCCCCGTGCCGTGCAACTATTTAGCTTTGAAAATGTTTTTTTTCGCTCGAGGTTCTCACATAAGCAAACGAACGTTTTTTCATCAGCTGAATACCATAAATTATTACGTATTCCACGCTTTGCCGAAAGGGAGTTTCAATAGACTTCTCGCAGAAAATTTTTACGCCCGTGAATACGCCAGGAACAAAGATACCCTTAAGAAGGGCATCGCGCAATTCGGAAAACCGAAAAAGAGCACTTTAGCCACCGCGACGATCGTTAGCACTTTGAAATTTTTATTCATGACTATAAAAACGGGCCAAATGATACTCGCTTCCGGCGGCGATGGAAGGAAGAACGGCTGCCGCAGCTCCCGCGACGACCAAAGTATTAAAAGGAATTTGCGCGTTTACTGCGCTCATTTACTGTATTTGTATTTCGGAATGGTATATTTTTGCCGCTGGTCCGACGTGAATCCTATCACCGTTAAATTGGCGATAGATTTGCTTTTCGGCTTGCCCTTCTATATCGATAGCAAAGCCAAGTCTGAGCACATTTCACTCGATGAAAAGACCGGGAAGCAAGGATCGTCCCACCTAAAGCAACGGTTTCCTCACGTTTTGGGCCTTCCGACGCACGTTTTAAGCCTTCTCGGATTCAACGTCGTTCGGTTAAACAAGCTAACGCGTCACGTATCTTCGCAAAATAGGTACAACATCGGGTCTAGGCTGTCTCAAAAACTCATTTCCGATATGATCTCCGACGACGAGAAAGCGAAATCGCGAGTGGTGGAGAGCGCGAAGGAGTATAACGAAAAGTTGCACGTCGTTTTGGGATTAGACCTGGGCCTGCCTCCCCTCCCCTCACAGTTTGATGTTGAAACGTATACGAAAGCGACATTCGAAACGCGTGGAGAAGCACTAGGTTCGAGGCTATATTTCATCAATCGCGAGCCGTGGCGTCCATGTTGAGGGGTTAAGAATTATAATAATAATAATAAAAATATAATAATAATAATAATAATAATAATAATAATAATAATAATAATAATAATAATAATAATAATAATAATAATAAATAATCAATATATAAAATACATAATATATATTATATAATAATATATAATAATAATTAATAATAATAAATAAAATAAATAAATAAATATATAATTAATAATAATAATAATATGATAATAATAATAATAATAATAATAATAATAATAATAATAATAATAATAATAATAATAATAATAATAATAATAATAATAATAATAATAATAATAATAATAATATAACGACGACGATGGTCTTTTCCTACGGTACCAAACCTGCAGTTGCCGCGACTGAGATTAGAGCGGTTGTTTTTTCCCGATCGGGTGAATAACGAAGCGGCGACCTTCAAAGAACATTGCAAGAGACACTTTTACTCGACGCCGTACTCTTTCAAAGACAATCGGTCGAGATATCCCTTTTATTACGAGGAGAGGGGAAACATAGTTAATTCGGGTGCCCCCGTTCCTTTGGACGTTAAAAAGTTGTGGCTACATTCTTCTTTTAACGAATTGTTCATAACGTTTAAGGAGGGATCAGCGGCCTCTCTATCGTATCGCGTTTTGAATATCGGTGATTTGGCATTTTACGCTCTTTATATTTTGGTAGGGTATTGCAATTTCGATTTGGAGGATAACATTTTCCCGAATTCTTCTCGGGGTCAGGAAAAGTTAATTAAAAATATGATTCTCTGCGATTACGTGAATTTCGGCATCCCTAGATATTCGGGAAAGCCTCCTCCTTTCGACTCCGGAGGAGAACCGAGTGACGACAATAAGAACGAGGATTTCGATAACGTAATTTTTTTAAAAAAACCTTTAAAAGATCGTATAGAAATCGCCAAGATGCATTTGATAACCAACTCGCACGAGCTGGCACACATTTACAGGGTGTCGGCGTTCAGCATGCTTGCGGACTCTATCCTCAGCGTTGTTTCCGAGATCGGGAGCGATAAAAAATCGATTTTCGCTTTCACGAAATACTTTAAACTTTTCGGAAGTATTCATCTAACACACGAGCAGATGGCTACCCATTTTAAATATTTCAACGATCACGCTACTGTTCAGAGACTCCTTTCCGGGAAGATGGGTAATTTTTCGACTAGAAAGCACATGCTCGTGCCCTCCAACGAAAGATACCGGGAAGAAACGCTGAACGAAAAGGTTTTAAGTGCGGTTGGTAAAAACGATAATTCCTCCGGCGAAGAAATTAAGGATATGATCAGTTCCACTATTGCTCGTAGAAACATACCGCGCCTCCGACAGAGTAAGAATTGGGGGCGGTGGCGGCGGTGGGCATCGTCAACGGAGTGAGAGATTATTTTCTCCTTTCCGATTACCTATCAGTAGGGGCGGATCGTGAGACGGAAATTTTGGGAAAATGATGTTTCCAACATTTTTTTTATGGTCGACGACTTTACCTAACCCCCGATAATCGTTTCTACCAAGAAGGAGAATCTCTTCAACGCCAATATCAAGAACGATGAAATGGGTAAAATAGTGGTATTAAGGAAAAAGAATGTTCAAAACGATAACTCAAGTGCTGTTTAGCCGAGAAGGCGAAAGAATTATTGAAAGATAAAGCCGTTATCGTATGCGAAAAATCGATTTTGCATAAAAATAGTATAAAAGATTTTAAATTCTAACTATAATAAGAATCGAGAACTCAGCGAATTTCATCCGTATTCGAACGAATGATAATAATAATAATAATAATAAATATATATCGGGCGATTTAGTTATTTTTCCTGGATGGCATCGCTAGCATTTTTATTATTTCTATAGACTACTTTATTATTATTTTATTTTTATGTAATAATTTTTTATATTAAATAATATTTTTTAAATTAAACGTAGGTTATAATCAAGTACGAAGTAATACGGTGAATCACACCTATCAACACACACGTATATCTCACGCTCTCGCGCGCAGGTTGAAAATAAAATAATGCTGTTGTTGCCGAGTGAGCCGTTCGATTCTACTTGAAATATTGTAGGATTGAAACTTTCATTTATTAATTCGAGTTTCGTTTTCGTTCAAGTTTGTCAAATACGCTCGTGCTCTAAGGAAGGAGCGGCGTTTAAGCCATTTATCCATGGCGTCGGTGAAAATCAACATCTACGAAGTCCTCGGCCATAACGGTAAACCTCGCGATGCTATTCTCGAATTTGCGTCGCCGATATCTATTAGAGACGGATGGTCGAAGAAAAATAACATCACTTTGAGCGAAGAAGGAAACGATTTCGTGGAATTTTCTCCGCCCGGATATTTGAGACCGCTTCTCGAGGACTACGACACCCACGGATACTCCGTTTACGAGAAAATTTCTAAGGTTTACACGCTCGAAGAGTTCGTGTATTTTCGGATGGTTCCGGAATCTCTCGCATCTTCGCTAAAAATGGATCTGCTCAAATCGAATAAACGCCACGCTTTGCGTCTGGAAATAGTTCAAAAAGGGAGCGATTTTGATCTAGAGAAACTTTTGAATAAAACATTTCGTCGTTTCACGCATCGTTGAACGAATTAATCAGTTTCGACTCTACGAAAAAGTAATGCTTTTCGAGAAGCGCAAAATGCACGACAGCGTTTACATCATGATGCGAATGGTCAATCGTGGTTTCGCGATTCGAATGAAGAAATTGAAAAAAAGCTCTTCGAAGACCGGCGGAGGCGAAAGTCACGAATTGGATTTGATCAGATTGTATTCCGAATGCACGGGGTTTATTTCTTCTATTCTCGATTTATTCGGGTTGCCGCCGGGGCCGCTAGTTTCATCATCGGAATATAATTTATTCGAGGATCTGATATTACCTTCCAACGAGGTCTTAAGTCTCTTCGCGAACAGAACGGAGTTGGATTTTAGCGAATTCGACAAGAGCATTTTCGTTAACATAGCGGAGTCGTTGAAGACTAGAATATCCGAAATCCCGGAGGAGGAAATTTCCCAAAATCAGTGCGTCGTGACTTTCGATTCCACGATTCAAGAGCTCCTCCACCCTAGAGCGTCACTGCTCATGTTATTGGAATTGGGGAAATTACCATTTCTCGGGTACTTCCCCTTCACTGGTTTTCCGATATCGGCCGTGATAGACCGCGCCACTCAAGAAAACCCCTGGAAGCTTCGAGCGAAGCTAAGCGATAAAAAAAATATATACCCGATAGTGAGCCAAAAGATATTGAATAACACCGCTGCCGTCGCGCCATCAGCCTCCGCCGAGAAACAAAAAAAGGTCGCGTCACTGGACAAAACCACGAGATTCAACGCGGTGGTCCCGGTTTACTCTCCGAAGGTGGCGGATGCTCTTAAACCTCTTTTAAGGACCAAAGTATTCGCGTCGATCTGCACTTTCTGCGTTTACAAGAACCCGCGCGTGGTCCACGATGACGCCCATTTAGCCTCGCTCACGTGCGTAGGAATTCAGCTTATGCTCGAAGAACACCAGCTAGATTACGTTCGAAATCAATTGAAATGGGTTTGCGCGACGGCCCTCGCTTACCTAGATCTCCCCCGTCACGAGGCGTACAAGAGGATGCTAATTTTATCCCCCGAATTGGCCTTGGGAACTGAGCGCAACGACGTCGGCTTCTTTTTCGATATCGTTTCGCAGAATTTGGGGAAACCCGTATTTACGGCGTATATATATCGCGACGAAATCGAAAAACGAGTGGCGCTTAGAATTTTCGAACTGCTGGTCAGAGAATTCGTCGATCGCCAGGTCGCTATATTACGATCAAGAGATCCTTTTCGCGAACATTCAAAATTATTTCTTCTCCGTGATTTGGGAACTAGTCGACGACGAAGGAACGCGTTCGCTTTGTCACGGGCTGGGGGACTGTTCCCGTAAGTTGAGCGTCGATATAGCCAACGATTTTCGAAAGGAATTTTTCTACAAAATTAGAGACCCTAGAGAGGCGATAGAAAAATTCAAACGGTTTTCCGAAAGGTGCCGCAAATTCGAGGAAACGAAACTTTATTGCGCGCTAAAGGAAAAATTTGTGTTCGAATGGAAAAACGAAGAGAACATCGGCGACTTCAATTTGAAAGACCTTCGGTTTATCGCCACCGCTCGATTCAATTTGCCGGAAAAAGCTTTGAGTCGAATATTCCATTACAAAAACCTGTTTAGGTACGTTTATCATAGCTTACACGCTGGTCGAAGAGTCAAGTTAGAAGAAAAGGTGATTTCTTTCGAGGGTGCCTACTGGGGGATGGTTCGCGATATAAAAAGAGAATTGAAAAACCGCGTAATCGAAACTGTAATTTTTAATTTAAACGAATACCCCATCTGATGAAGCGAAGGAACGTTTTTTATTCCCGGTTTAGTTTTTTGAATTCCTTCTCCTCATCATCATTATCAAGTTATTAATATAATTTTTTGGGAGTAAATCAAACATTTTTATCTTAGCAAAAATTTATTTTTATTACCAAAATGTACAATCGTGAGTAAATAAATAAATTCGAGTATATATTTATGCCTATTTTTATTTAAACTACCTTCATTATTTCTCGCGTTCTTTTATTTTATATTCGGCTAAATACACGAGCCTATTAAAAAACGTAATGTCGTCATAAATCGAAGGGTCTATACTAAGGATCGCTGGAGAAGATATTTTCAAAGAATCCAAGTCCTTAAACAAAGCGTCTATGGGGGATAGGCGGGAGAAGAAGTTTTTTATACTGCGGTATATAGCGCCACTAGTGAGTAATTTTAGGCAAATGCAAAAAATTGGAGAGCCTCGGGAGTCATTCGCGCTTATTAAAACTTTCTCGATGGGGAACTTCCTTTTACAAAGACCGTTGCAAAAATGACTGAGCAACGATGGTGTAGAAATCGTAGACGAAACCTCCTTCTCTTCCTTTTCGCAAAAATAGTCGAAATTCAATTCGAAGGTATCTAAAGTTTCTCCGATTCCAAAAATGCGGTGAAGGTTAAAATTTTGGACGTTGTGTCGATCGAGAAAGACGGTTACTTTTCGAAGGCTCGGGAAGATCTCGAGGGTTTGATACAAGTCTTCGCAAAAATAGATTCTCAACTCCTCTAATTTTTCGCTCAACGGTTGGGGAGGGGGTGTATCTAGGTCGACGGCGCTTTTGGCGTTTCTTAATACCAGATTTAAATTAGAGTACGCGTTACACCGGATTTCTAACCTTTCGAGGTTCGGAAAAGCCTTTAAAAAATTCATTTCTAGTTCTTTATTTATCAGTAATTCGTTCAAATTTCTCCACCTCCCGTAGTCCTCGTCGGGAACCATTTTCAACTTACGAACGTTCGTGAACTGAAAAGGTTTATTCACCTTCTCGTTAGCCCCGAAAATAACGTTAAAATCGCAGAAATTCGTCATCCTCAGTTCGACGAAACCGTTATTCTCTTCGGCCTTATTTTCCAGGACGTTGTGAAACTTTTTGACGTCCCACAGAGCTAGTATTTCTTTTCCGATGACGCTATGAAAAGAAAGGCATCGACACCCGTAATTATAAGAGCGCCTGAACGCGTCACTCATGACCGATGTTAATACCACGCGAATCCCGAGGCATAAATGACAAAACGGAATTTCGATCTCGCATCGTTTGTCCCAGAGCTCCAGAAGTTCGTCGAATTTTTTGTCCAATATCGAGCAATCCTCTTTCAGAAATTTGAAGCGTTTCTTACTCTCGGAGCCCTCGTTAAACTTCCATTCGATCAACCTTTCGCCTTCGATATCAACCGCCAAGATGAAGCTCGAAAATTTTTTGTCCACGCATTTCCTGCAAGGCACGTGCGTTTTAATGCTCTTTTTAGGAAACGAAGCGTGCTTCGGGAATAATTCCCTCTCTACCGAATAATCTATAATCAATTCTAATTTCTCGGCATTTGTTTTAAAAATTAAAGATAATAGCCTATCGATATCGATGATAGATGAGCGGTTTCGCCAGTACATTTTGATCGTTCTAACGTTTGTCGATAACGGAAGTCCTAGATATTGATCGATCTGATCGTTGTCTAAAACAAGTTCGTCTACGGTCTCGACATCGTGATCATCATCATCATCATCATCTTCTTCTCTAAGCGCGTTGGCGTCATCGGTGATTAAATCGTATCCTCCTTTGCTGGTAATTCTGTCCATTATTTTTTATATACGTAAGATAAGATAATCCCGGAATTATACTACCTCTGGAACACACGCACGCTCACGCGTAGGCGCTATCGTTGTTGAAATTTCAGAGACGACTAATGACCAAAAACTATTTTCTCTCTTGTTATGCTTTCGATTCATTTTTAGGTCCGTTCTGCGATGAAAGGATAGCAAAACATCGCTTTAAATAAAACAATTACGCGTCAAAATTCATTTTTTTATTTAAAAATCGTTCTCACTGAGCCTCATTGTGAGCAAATGATGACATTAATGATATTTCATATGGAGTTTTTATAAAAAATTTCCATATTCGCGACTGACGTCACATATTGATTCTGTAATTATTCATCGATAGGTGAATAATTATAATTAAATTATTTAATAAAAAACATTTTTAAATATTTATATATTATTATTATTATCGATTTTCGATATGTATAAAAAGCGCGCGGCTGTTCGTGTGCAGCATTGCTCTTATCGACCACGATTGAATAAACATTCATTTATTATCACAAACGAAGATAAAGAATCGTCATGGCGAACGTGGTAACCCTCAACATTTACGAAGTTGACCTAGGAGATAGAAAAATTCATTCAGTGGTCGAGTTCGCTTCCGAGATATCTATCGTGGATGAGCGAATCGTAGAGAATAGACTCGAATCCGTAACATTTCAACCCTCCGGATATCTACGGCCGATATTCGACGATCCTATATACAACACGCCATTGCCGATCGAAGAAAAGTGCAGCGCCATTTCATCGTTAGACGAATATTTATACTTTCAGTCGGAACCGGAAACTCTCGAATCGTCTCTGACGATGACGGCGGCGTTTAAATCGGGAGCAAATCAAGAGAATTACGATTTACGCCCGCGTTTCGTCAGAAAAGGGAAATACGTGGATTTGGATATCCTTCGCAAAATGTTTGAACGATGGTCTTTCCACGCCAAAGAACGATTTCGATACCGTCTGGGAACGAAGGCGATGCGCTACGAGATGCAGAAAATGGTACAAAGCGTACACGTTATGAATATCGTTGTCAAAGGAGTCGTCGACGTCGAAATGAAAGAATTGGGCTCTTTGCTCAGAGCGCCAGTCATAAGAAAGACGCCCGTCGAGGGAGATATTTACGAATTTCATTTGCGAAAAAGGCAGTATGAATGCAAGAAGCGCATTTGGTCGATTTCGGAAATATTCGGGAGGAACAATATAGAAGGTGAGAAAAAACAGACGACATTCGCAGATTTCCTACTGCCTTCGAAAGACGATTCGAATTGGAATTCGTGCTACGGATCGATAGAAGAAGGGGAATTTAGCGAAAACATCAGGCGAGAATTCGACGAAGCCTGGAAATCTATAGCTCATAGGGTGCGCGAAATTCCCGAGAGGCAAATTTTGGAAAATCGGTGCCTCTTTACATTTCGTTCTACGCGCTTAAATATCTTCTCGACCCCTTTTTACACAATATGCTAGAAACCGAAAAAATATGCATCTTCAAAAATTTTCCTTTAATCGGGGTTCCGATCTTCGTCGACGGAAGATTTCAAGAATCCATTTGGAACATGCGAGTAAAGCTGTGCGGAAAAGGTGATACCTACCCATTCGTAAATCGTACGATGTTAGATTCCAAACTTAACAACGACGACGGCGATGAAGATTCTAGCATCGAACTCGAAAAAGGTCTCCATTTCAACGCCGTCGTTCCGGTGTTCACGCCCGAAGTGATAGATATTCTTAAGCCGCTTATCCAGACCGAATTCTTCACATCGCTCTGCTCCTACAGCGTTCTGAGGAATTCCAGAGTCAAGTATCCGTACATCCACTTAGCCGGGTTGTGGAGCGTTTGGCCCCTATTTATGAAATTGCAACCCTTAACAGAATGCACGCGAAGGATTCTGAATTGTATTAACGCTACCGCCGGTGCGCACTCGGATCAACCGCAATGGAAAGAGCGTGTGAAAGAAATTCTCTCGGCCCCATTGCTAAAAGAAAAAGAGCGCTTCCGAGGCGAAGATTTTATATCGCGGATGGAAAACCTGGTTATTCCGCTCTTTTTTATTATTTTTCTTCGCGACGAGCTGCGGGAGCCTAGAAAAATCGAACTCATAAACCGGCTAGTCCAAGAATTTGCCGACCGCGGAGTTTCAAAAGTAGTTCGCGAACGAGACTCGAAATACGCTCGAGTGTACTTCTTCACGGTCGGAGGAGGAAAAAGGGGGAACATTCCGCTCAGTCAGAAATTATTGAAGTACAATTACGCCCTAGCCGAAAGAACCGTGGAGTATTTCCGAAAGGATTTCGATTATTATCTTGTCGACGAAAATAAAAGTAAATCGGTGGTTACGATCGACATTCTTAAAGAGTACTGCGAAACGTTTGAATACGACTTTGAGGATTTTATCGATCTGAATGAAGAATTATTATTCGACGTTAAAAACGAAGAGGATATCGGCGACTTTACTCTGAGAGATCTGATGCTCATCGTCGAGAGGGAACTGGGCCTACCTAAAGAAGAAGTATCCGGCATATTTGATATCAGAACGTTGTTCAGATACCTTTACAGCAGCTTAAAAATCGATAAATTTTATCCGCGGGAAACATTAGAAGGAGGAGAAGATGTAATTAGGTTCGAACAGGTTTTCGAAAGAGTTTCATCGGTTATCGAAAGGGATTTGAAAAATATCGTAACCAATAATGCCGTCGAGTTCTTTAAGAGTGTAGTTAATAATAAGTAAGAACTGGTACGGAACTATTCGCCTATCTGTTAAGCGCTCGCTATTTCGATGGTTTTCTCTTCTTTTTAATTTATTTATTTTTTAAAAACATTCTTCCTATTTAGGATAATTTCGTGTCTTGTAAAAGTTAATGATAATGTTTACCCCATTTTATTAAAATATATGCTGAGATATAATTATATGCCATATTTTTATTATTTATATTTTTTAGCGTATTGAAACAAACATTAGTAGTTACGCTGATTATTGTGAATAAGTGAATAATATGATTTTTCTTTAAAAATAATAATAAAGTTTTCCTTTTTTTACTGGTTTCATTTATTTCATTTTTTATATTATGTTGTTTTTCATCATCATTATCATTATCATTATATTAATAATCAAAATTGATGATGAATCGAGTACAAAATAAGCCTAGCGGTGTATTTGCGACCAAATATTAAGTATTTCAAAGATTGGAATAAACGAAAGAACGAAAATAGCTTATTTTCATACTTGTTGGTCCTTCTTAGTAACAAAAAGAAATGTTAAAACGTGAAACGCTCTGCTGTTTCTTTTAAAATATGTGATAATATTTTTTAGGGCTGCGGACATAACGGTGATATAAGTCAAAGGCTCCAAGTGCGGAAGTACCCAAAATTTTCCAAAGGCCAATTCACGAAATTCTTTTAAAGTCGAAATTATTTTTCGGAATTTGCACTCAGAACTTTATATCAGTTCCCGTTCGAGCGTCACTATATGACGTCATAATCGGTTTAACGATAGCTGAAGCTTACGAAAATGGCATTTGAAAGCGTTCAGTCGCTTTTTCGGTTCCCGTAAGGCGACACTATAAGCCGTGGTGGGTCCTGTACAGGAACTCAAAAAAAAAAAAAATGACCCATAACGTGCTCTCGCGCTACGCTTTTCTTTAGGGTAAAATCGTTGGACCCGATATAATGACGTTCCGAAGGGAACCGATATAAGTCGAAGGTCAAAGTGCGAAAATCTAAAATTTCATATCCCTTGAAAAAAACGCTTAAGTAACGAAATATTTATTTTGCACCATCTCCCGAGAAGTAAAAAGTAACGTTATTTCGTGCTTTCGCTTCGAGCGAAATTTGTATATTTACCGAAAAAATATTAATCTATATCCTTTTAAAAAAAAACAGCCCGTTTTCCGTCACGGGGGTTACTACAAATTTATCATCATCGCCAAAAGTGCCCAAAAATGGCCCTCAAGACCGGTTTCCTCGGGCGAGCGAAGCGAGCCCTATGCACGTGCGTAGCACGTGCTCGAAGACAAGTCTTGCTCCGTAAGGAGCAAGCCTCGGCTTGTTTTAATTTATTTATTTTTTTTAAATTATTTTTTTGTTTACTTAAAAATACCATTTTCTTTATTAGTATCAATTCTTTTAAATAAAAACAAATAGCAAAGTATTTAATTCATTCATAATTTCCTATAAAAGGGAGTTGATGTGTTATAATTTTTTATCATTAAGAAGCGTAGCTTTATTCGTATTGCCGCGAATGTGCGCCTCCGCCAGGTAGACCAGCATCTTAGAATTTAAAGAATTTTTTATACTGTAGAAGTGTTTCTCATATCACGAATATTTAAAGTGAAGGAAATATTGTGCTTTATATTTCAATTCCCTCTTTTTTCCTCACGTAATCGACGACGATTCCTTGGAAATGGAAAGAAATTTGCAAGATTTAGCGATGAACGTCATTTGCGAAACATCGTCCTTTCAAGACGCGATGAATTGCGATATAATTATGAATTATTTCATCGAAAAACATGGAGCGAAGGAGTTAAATTTCAACCTGCTTTTTTCTCTGTTTAAATTGGAAGAAGGAGAAGAAAAAACCTCGGCGATCTATCTAGACTTTCTTAAAAATGCGACGAAAAATCCGTACAAGGCAACCGAAGTGATAGCGCTGACATTGACCAAATATATGGTCCCCGCCGACAGTCGGGCCGATGGTGTTCCCGCGGCGGCTGCTAAAATAGTTGAAGTTATGAGAACGATGAGTACCGACTACGAAGGCTTAAATTCTTTCATTTTTTCTTTAGACCGGTACCTAACCTTTATAAAATTAACGGACCTAATGAAAGAAGAAGAACCTTTAGTTCGTATCGAGAAGTTAGAAATTGTTAATACTAGTATCAGCCCTCTCACCCACGAAGAGGTCCTTGAAATGGCGAAAAATATTTCGATCCTATTTCCAAATTTAAACGAGAAAAAACTAATATGCAAATGCGGGGAAAGGGTGTTAAAACAGGACCTGTTCGACGTCTGTAAGAAAAGAAAAGGCCTTCTCGTTTTGAGCATGTCAGCTAACGACGCTTTGCTTAGCAAATCGGATATAGAGTCTTTAGATGCGTCAAGAACAGTTGAAGAAATCGATTTTTCGAGTAAATTGCAGGATCTTCGTATTACCTCGTTAAAGAAACTGACTTACCTAGTTGTGGATCATAACAACATCGAAGAAGTCATGGAAGTATCATCGTTATTTAATTTACAAAAAATTGGAGTTCGTTTAAACCATAAACATCCACTTACCGTATTTAGCAGCCATCGTGTAAGCCTATTGGCCGCAAAAACTGGGGTGAAAACCTTAGAATTGATTTTCAGTTTCTCGGCGGAGGAAGAAATATTCCCCAGCTACGTCTATTTGATGTACGCGGACACATTTCGTAAATGCTATAATTGCCGTAGCCAAAAACTTGATAATTTAGTCTTGGCGGTTGAAATCGAAAACAAAAGAATAATTGAATGGGAAATTAGTGAAGCTCCGGCGGCGGACGTCGAAAATCAGAAGAAGAAGATGGAAATGAAGAGAAAAGACAGTGGGATGCTTTATATAGAATGTTGGAAATTAATTTTTTGATCTTTCTTACTAAAGATCGTGGAAGAGAGGAAATAAAAATACCATTCTGTCTCATGTGCAAAGGAATTCATGCGATTATGGAGACCTTTATGCGCCTGACTCACTCGGGTATTAAACAAAGGTGTAATTTTCATCGCGATATATCGTGGCGAAAAGAAATGGAGAAGAAAATAATCGATTGTTGGGATACCAAGTTTTTTAGAAACCGATTACGAAGGAGAATTAGAAAGATCGATGGTTCCTTGGAATTGAAGTTACGAAACGTTTGCCAATTTAACGCCATCCTTCAAAGAAACAAAAGTGTAGATACTTCGTCTCCATTCTACTTTCCGGATGTGCGTTGCTTGAGATTGTCATACGACGAAATCGAGAGAGATTTTGATTCGGATAAAAATTGTGGTTCATTGAATAATAAAATCGTGGAAGCCTTTCCGCATCTGACTGACTTAGAAATCAAACTGAATTGGGGTTACGTAGATTCGTCTTTCCAAAAATGTCGCGATAGCTTCGAAATGATAGTAGATGATGAAAACGATAGAGCCGTTTTTAAAAATTTGAAAGAATTAAAGATCGACTTTAATGGCCTCGCACGTGATATTTGTAGCGCCTCTCCAAATCTGGAAAAGGTCGTTGTATTTTTCGAATGGAGATCTGTTTTTCCTTGCAAAATTTACGATCTTTTGAATGTTACTCGTTCTTTGAAAAGAGGAATAGAACTTAATTTTGATAAACACTTAGTAAAAAAATGTTCGTTAGATGTGTGGAGTGATCGTTGCCATAATCCCGAACACAGAAGTGATATCAACCAATTATTCGGAAAAATTATAGTGACCTTGACCGATGTTCGCGGAAATTCCGTCATTCGTTGGATCATAAAACAGTATGATTTTACCAATATGCGCGACTTGCCAGTTCATTTTGAATCAATTGATGACGATAACCACAGCGTCGAAAGAGAACAGAAATTCTTCGAGAGTAAGCTATGGTTACGAGATGATATTTATTTTCGTAACCCGCGCTCTTTTTTCAAGTTGTTAGAAAAATTTAGAGCTCCCGAGCGAAAAACATTTCATTTGATTCATCCATCTATCGATAATCATGAATTTATTGCACGAGTTTTTGAAGCTGTTGGAGATATAATATATTATAAAATACCACACCGCACATTTTATAATCCATATAGAATAAGAATATAATAGTAATAAACATTGTTGTTATCGATAGTTTTTTATTTGTAACCGTGTTTTTTCTAGTAAAAACAAATTACGAAAGTTCCGCTATCTGCAAGCGAGAATATATTTTTTTTTCTTCAAGATTTTTGCTTTACAAAAATTCATCAATCATTAAATATAATAATAATAATATTATTATTCAAAAAATTAAATCTTTTATCGATAATAGCACAAAATTGGTCATTTCCGACTTATTTCCACATATATTTCTCTCTTTTTAATGAAAATGCCATGTTGCCATGTTTATATATTCAAACCTTTATGACTTAGCAGGTTGAAATTGTAAAATACTGTGGTCACCTGCCCTCTAATTCGAAAAGTGAACTGGGAATATTTACTCTCTGATTGTTGAGATGTAACGAAAGATGAAAATGTAACGTTATTTCGCTTCGTGCGATATTTACCGAAAAATATTAATTTTAATTTATTTATTTTTTTAAATGCAATTATTCTTTTTTTAATTTAGTGTCCCATAAAATACCATTTTCTTTATTAGATTATTTTTTAGGGTCACTAATTTAAAAAAAAATTAAAATATTATTTTTCGATAAATATACGATTCTCGCGCGAAGCGAAAGCACGAAATAACTATAAAAATATAGAATATCGATGATAAATATTAACAAATTTTTTAAATAAAATTGAAAAATATTTTTTTTAATTCGCGCATTAATTAATATATCGTCAAATAATCATAAAAAATGCCGCGTTGAGTCTTCATTTTATTCGCGCCCGTCCGATACTCGAGTGAGCAACGTACCGGCTTAGTGAAAATCTGGTCAAGCTCCAAAACGATTAGACATGGCTTCGCTGAAACTCTATATCTACGAGGTTGATCTTCGAGAAGACGAATCGGACGACGGCGTGGGCGAAGTCCACTCGGTCGTCCAATTCGCGTCGGCCATATTTTTTACGGCAAAATTATCCTATTATCATCGATTAAGGGGCAACGAGAACGACTATATCGAGTTCAATCAATGTGGATATTTACGACCGATCGTTGACGAAGACGACGACGACGAACAACCCTCCTCTTCCTCCTCCTGTTTCGATGAAAGGCGTCAGAGGATTTCTACGTTAGATGAATTCGTTTATTTTAGAATCGATCCCCAAACTCTGGAGTCGTCGCTGAGAATGACTTTATGGAAATCGGGAACGGAGTACGATTTGCGATTGGAAATCGTACAAAAAGGAAGAAACGCGGATTTCGATTTCCTTTTGGATAAAATGTTCGCGCGATGGTTTTATCACATCGAAAAACGAAACGGAAAATTTCCATCGGAAGAGGAACGGACCTCGAAGGATTACAAAATCCTAAAACTAAAAGAGGTTAAGAGCATTTACGTTATGAAGAAGCTGGTTCGAAACGTATACAAGAACGAAAGGTAAAATAAGTCGTTCGTCGAGTAATCATCGATCGCCGGTCGGGCTCAAGATCGATTATTTCCGATTAAGAAGCGCGGTTTTTCGATGCCGAAAATTTATTTCTCGCAGAAAACCCTTCGTGGAGGTTCCAAAGAAGCGGGTCGAAGAAGACGAAGAAGAAAACGACTACGTAAATTTCATGTTGCCTTCCAACATAAGGTACGAAAGTCAAGTTGTTCGTCGATTCCGCAAACCGATTGAATGGAAATTCGACGAAGTCGACAAGAACGAATTCGCCGAGAAACTAGAGTCCGCCCTCGCGAGTTTGAGAGGCGTTTCCGAGGACGAAATTCGCAAAAACCGGTGCGCTATAACGTTCGAGTCGACGATCGAGGATCTTCTCGACGAGCGTTTGCTCGATTTGATAGATCTCGGGAAGATCCCCCTCTTTCAGTGCTTCGCCTTTACCGGCATCCCGATACGAATCGAGGGAAGAACCTTTCATCGCGAAATAGAATTGTGGAAATTACGCTTTAAAATTAGCGACACGAGCAACGTCTTCCAGCTAGTGAGTCAAACGTCGCTGAATTCCAAGTGTGAGAATTCTATTTTTCATCAACTACTTCCCCACGACGTCCAGAAGGCGGAATCGAGTTGCGCCGCTCTAGGCGCGAATGTCAAATTTAACTCCGTGGTGCCGATCTTCGAACCGGATATCGCTGAAATTTTGAAACCGCTCTCGCAAACTAACGTCTTCTCCGAGCTTATCACCTTTTGCGTCCTTCGATGCCCGAGGGAGGTTTATCCGGACGTCCATTACGTGGCGCTAAATTCATTGTGGATGCAGATAATAAAAACCGACGACGCCGTGCGACTCGATTACGTTCGAGGCAGACTGAGAGCGATATGCGCCACCGCAAGGATGTACATGCATCAAGCTCGTTACGTCGCGTTCAAAGAGCGTTTGATCGCTTCGCCGGAGTTGGCACTGCGAGAAAAGTATAACCCTTTCCACGAAATTTCCGAAAATCTAGTAAAAGCGTTACTCTTCTTGTACGTTTATCGACGCGACATACCGGATAAAAAGAAAGTAGAAATTATAAAGTCGTTGGCTCGAGAGTTCACCGGCCGGGCCGTTAAGGTGTTGAAAGAACGATGGAATTGGAGTTACCGAAACATGTTGTTATTCCTCTTCACGAAACAAGCGCCGTTACCCTTCGACGATGCTGCTGCTGCTGCTGCTGCTGCTGCTGCTGCTGCTGATGGTGCTACTGTTGCTGGCACGCCGACCGACAGCATCGCCGGATTCAAGAAATGTTGCCGCAGGCTAGGAGAAACTTTAGCGAAACAATTTGCCAAAGAAAAAAAATATTATCACCATTATCGAGACGAAGGAGACTCGGAGACCGACGAGGAAGTTTTGAAAGCCTATTGCGGTGCGCGCATGCCCCGCGTCGATCTCGACAATTTTGTTCAACTCAACGAAAAGGAGCTGCTCAGTTTCAAAGACGTCGAGCGAATCGGCGACTTCACGCTGATCGACCTCAAAAATTTGGCCGTGAGGCACTTAAATTTAACAGAACGCGACGTCGGAAATATTTTTGACTCCAACAGTTTATTCGTCGACGCGTATTACGGAATGAAAAACGCTTACGAACTTTTTTATAAAGGAAATAGCCAATCGACGACGGATGACGTAATGTCGTACGATCAGGTTTACGCGCTCGTGCGTGAGAAAATATCAGCAGAATTCGAAAGGTCCGTGTGCTACGCGACCGTTAAATACGCGAAAAGCGAGCCCGTCGACGAAATCGATACCCTTATTCCGAGATTCATAGAGGCGTTAAGGTCGATGGCGACGTAATAGTAATTGCAATTATGGCCCGTAAGTTTTTTGTTTTTTTTTCGCACACGCTCACTTAGGGGCTTCTCAGAAGTAATGTAAGTACGAGCCAGAAATTTTTATTATTATTTTTTGTTTTTGCGTGTGTGACTAAGCTAGTAATTATAATAAATACTAATAATTTTAGTCGATCAAAAACCATTTTCTTCATCGGACGAGTTTTTATTAAGAGCGATATATCAGAGATAATAACAACCACTACGATGCCAACAGCTAGAACAATAGCCTTCTTCAGTTTTTTCGTTATATGTTGCAGCCTACCGCCGTCTTCGAATGGCGAAGACACGGATTTGGAGCGAGATGGTAAATCCGGCGCATTGAAGAATTCGACGAATTTTGAGGAAATTAATAATTTTTTCAAGAATGTCGACAACTATTTTAGAAACATGGATTTGAATATGCAGATAGTGGTGGGTTTTGTCGTCGCGCTGATACTGCTTTTAATAATCGCGGTGATGGTTGCTTGTTTCATCTATAAGAAGAGAAAAACGTGAATATGTTTTTTGGTGTAAAAATATCGTCAAAGCTTATCCCTTTTATAGGACTAACATTATTTCAATCTGGTGTCTTTTGGAAAAATGCAAGCTTTTTATGTTAACGAAATAAATTATTTTTTTTCCGAAAATCGTTGTTTTTTTATTTTATCCTTATATCAGGTCGACAATATAGAAAATATTTCTCCTTTTTATGAACAATAAACGACACCTTCATCGGAAATGAAAATAATGTGCAAAATGGCGTACGGGAAAAATTAATATCGGTGTTATAATTAATCGTAATAAAAATACCAAGTCTTTGTGTGTTGTTGATTTTTAATAGTAAAAAATAAAATTTCAATAACATAAAATTAAAACTAATAGTAAACATAAAATAATAGTAATAAATCTCAGTCAGATTTTCCATTTTTTTTCTATTGAAAAAAATACGTTTCGAAGCCAGCTATTCGGCGACCGAATAATCTTCTACCATCTTCTTCTATTATTATTAATTACAAACATTCACTCCGATGGAAGGACCGCGCCTCTGCCGCCCCCGCCATCATCGCTGCTGCTCCTCTGGATCACGACGCACTCCTTGAAGAATTTAGGAAGTTGAGACGCGGGCAAAAATGTCGGCGGAAGAGATATTTCAACGACGCCGAGAGAAATTATTTGTTTAGTGTATTCCGAGACGAAATCGATCACGGAGACGAACGCATATCGGCCCGTTTCATCAGAGAAAAGTTGGGCGATAAAGTAATCGAATTTTACACGGCGAGGTCTTCATTCGCGAAAACTGAGAGTAGGGCCGTAAACAGAATAAAAAGCGCGATAAGATCGAGAATTCGATCGATTAATAGAAGGAGGAGAAAATATATAAACGATACTCTCGATGCAGAGTCCACCGGAGCTAAACTCGCTAATATTTGCGCAGCGGAGAAAGAAAGAGAAATGCCCTTCGCTAGTTTTCAGAATATAAAAAATAAAATATGTAACGGCGCATCTAGCGTTTTCAAGTCGATAATTTTTTCATCGTCACATTAAATCATTAAGAAGATTATTATTAAAAAAAACTTATTTGAAACGAGTGCGCGCAATAAATAAAAAAAGGTCTCGTTAATGCCTTTAACTTTAATTTATTTTCATTTTTGCTCGAACTCTCGAAATAATATTCGATGAAATAAAACGTACATCGGGCTGAATGAGAAATTATTTTTATAACCCATCCGAGAATGTTCCGAGAGTCTCGAGTGTAGTTTTTTCTAACTTAGATTTGGAAGTTATGGTAAATTATAAAATAATAATAATAACGGTTCAAAATGTGAGTACGAGTCACCGCGGGAAATTAAAACCTCCAATCTCATTTATTGTAAGCGTTTATTTATAAAAACTTTATCTATATATGTTTATAAAGCATACACAGTATAAATATAAGGGCAAAAAAATTAAAAGTTATCAATATGCGAGTAATTTCGTCGTTCCATTTTATCATCGATCGACTAGAGCTCCTCTCCAATAGCATTCGCTTAATGTTTTCGATATCGTCTTTGATAAGATCGACGTTTTCCATTTTTTTCTCGAGCTTCCCCATTGTTCGCGACATATTTTTCATGCTTTCACCGTAGTTTTCGCCAAGACTCTTCACTCCCTCTTCGTATTTTCGGATAAGATTTTTCACGCCATCGTCGTATTTCTCGCTAAGATTAAGCACGGCTTCGTTGCATTGTTTGCTGAGGTTATCCTCGATTTCGCTCAACGATTTTATATCATCCGTATTCGGCTCGGTTAACTTTTCCATTCTGGGGTCAGTTGGTCGGTTTAAGCGCTGATGATTCCTTTTTCCACGGCGTGATCTTCAGATATGCGTAATCGGCTGGATCTTCGTGATTATATACGTATACGATATTTTTTTATTACACACTCATTTAAAAATAAATTATTTTTTAAAAAGATTATTATTAAATATTCGATAAAATAAAATACCGATCGATTTAATCAATTCTTTATCTTTAATATCAATTCTTTATAGACTTTGATTCTGTAATTATTTTTTTTGGCTTCCCTCGAAAAAAAACTCGCTTAAGGAAAGAAAAATTTGTTTTGCACCATCTTCCGAGAAGGAAAAAGTAACGTTATTTCGTTCACCGATCGAAGCGTAAGAGGGGACCCTTGAGATTTTCATAGTTTAGTCTCCCATAAATTCAAATTTCTACGCTAAATAATTTTTGGAGGTAACTAAATTTCGTCGTTAAGGCAGAAACTCTAACGTTAGTTCTTTTATATCGCAAAAGAAAAAAAATTTAAATTTTTTTTTAGGTAGATATATTTCTTCGTAATTCCAACTTAGACCTTCGACCTATGTTAGTTCCCGGAAAACGACAATATATGACGTTTTAATGGGTATGACAATAATATAATACTAAATTAAAATTAAAAATTGTAGAATAAAAAAAGACCTCATCATAAAATAAATAAACATTTTATTATCACAAAACATTTTTTTATGTATCCATCGTTAAACATAATAATGAAAAATAAATTTTAAACTAAACGTTCATTTTCAGCTTCAGCCGAGCTCGTAATCTTGATTAATTTTGGTAGCTGGTCGAACTCGTTTTCTTTACTTCTTCTTTTTAT
>JABUQX010060782.1:0-22214 GCA_015478945.1 Trachelipus rathkii | reverse complement strand
AAAAGACATCCGATCACGAGAGTAACTGCAGCTATTACAATTATTCTGTTACACTTTCCTTCGCACGAACCGTCTTCATTACCTATCTTAGATGTTAAATGCCGTTTGTCGAATATTAAGGAGCTCCGGGTATCGGAGTTACCTCCTCGGGTCTTCTCCTGCGTATGTGTGAGGAGCTTTTCTTCCGGCGTAAAACCGATTCTTCTCTGGGTCGTAAAACCGTCGTCACCGTGATCGTAATCTTCTTCATTTTTTATTCTATCGCGCGTTGTAGACGTCAGATCATTTTCATCGAACGAAACGAAGGTACTCGAGGCATCTGTCTGTTCCCTATAGGCCTTCTCGGTCGTCGTGGCGGGCTTATTTTCGTTTTTTTTCGACGGTGAATCGATAATTCCTTCAACCTCGGTAGTCGCGATGTCGTCGTCGTCGTCGTTCTCGCCAACGGACGTCAGCCGAATAGGTAAAACCTCTTCTCCCTTTTGCTCTCTTCGCGTAAGTGCTTGAACATCGAAGCAAAAGGTCGTACAATTTCCAATTATATAAAACCCGCAATATGTAGCTTCTTTTGAATCGTACTCGTATACGCGATCGAATCTAGCCGTCTCTTTCACCGAAATGTTCATATTTTCATCCTTCCCAAAAATAAATGAAGACTCAAATATTTCTACCGTGTAGGGAAGATATTCGAATATCACCTCTGTGGAATCGAAATTGCTTTCGACGGTATATTCAACCGTGATATTACCTTTACGCGAATCATTTTTGTCAACCGGGATCTTGAAAGTAACTCCCTCAACCCGGGTTTGTCGGATATCGGCAGGGATAAGTTTTTCGGACTCGCTGCAGCTTCCATTCACGAAGACGGAGAGGGGTACAATTTTTACGCCGCCGTATGATTCGCAAGGATCTTCTTCCGTTATTAGAAAATATAATATTGTGCCGTGCGTGTCTTTGTCTTTGTGATGATAATACGATTTGTTAGCTTCTTTTAAATGAACGCATGTTGTCGTTGTATCGTAGTATTCTTCAACACCTCCGTATATCGTGACCTCAACGACGCTCGATAGATAAAATGGGAATGCCAAGAAGATAATGGTTTTGAATCCCATCGCTTCGCCGTAGTAGATGTGTCGCTAGAAACCTTTTGCCGGGCGTTTGTATTTAAACGCTTTGTCGATAATCGAATCGTTTATTCATTTTCCTTTTATTTTTTAAAATGATGAATTTAATTAATAAAAATTTATACCTAATATATATATATAATATTTTTCATATCTAATTTTTTTTTATTTCTATCTAATAAAATAAAATGATCGATCGAAAATTTCATCTTTTGGATATAATAACCGAGATTTTTAATACCCAATTAATTCGTTAATAAAATGACTCAAAAATCTCAGAAAAAAGTTTATGAAATTATTTTTCCAATTTTTCAAATGTGATTGGATATATAATAATTGTTCGTTTTATGGGCGATTCATCGTTAATCGAAAACAAGGTTTTCTCTAATTAACTAATATTCGAATGATTTTAAAGAGAATGAGTGAAATAAAACATATATAATACGCTCTATTTTACTTATAAAATAAAGTACTTTATTATGATGATTTGGTATTAAAGAATTTATATTACAAAAAAAAATATTTAGGGTTGGACATTTTATCATTTTTACAAATGTATACGCATATATTACTATTTTTTTTAGTTTAATATTCTTTCTATTTTTTTTCTTCTTCTTCGTCCTCTTTTTTTTCTTCTAATGCACTATTCATTATGCATGCAACAGCTTTAAAAAGTTTGTTAATAAAATTATGAGAGTCAAAAGATGGAAAAATCAGGTAAAATGTTTTTGGTTTGGGATCTGGATATTTGTTTAAAAACTCAAAAAAGGAATCAGCTGTAAAAAACAAAATACCGCCTTGGAACCATAAGTGTCTACCATAGATTGTATTTTTCCTTCGGATCCGGTATTTGTTGCTATCAGTTGATTTAAAATCATCTGGGAAACCGCGCACTCCTAAAAAGTCATATTGTTTTATATTCCATCGGATGATGGGATTTCCACATATATCGGTCATAGTTACAATAATTTTTTGGAAAAGTTGATCGATGGTTGCTTTGTGGTAAAGATTATCGCATTCGGTATAGTGTTTTATAACTCTTTGTTCCATTTGTTCATTTAACATACGAAGATCAAAATTAAACTCTAGATCTCTTTTCAAAAAACGAGTAATTTTCAAAAGATTATAAATTCTGCAAGGAGTAATGTCTTCGTAACCAAAGAGCACCACGACTTTTTCTAGATTTGGAGACACCTGACAAATATCATATAAAACACCAGAGAAAACCATCTTTAATTCTCCCAAATTTTTAAAAATTGCTTTATTTTCTTCAACTGATATCATTTTGTATTCATCGCTACTTTGCCGGAAAGCTGTGCTTGCGAAATTCTTTATTTTGATTTCCAAGTAAGTCAAGTTCGGAAAAACCTCGACGATTTTATCACTCAAATAGCCACATTTACAATCTCCACTATATCTCTCTATACCGTCGTATGATAATTTCAATGCGTAAACATCAGGAAAATGCAAAGGAGAAAGAGTATCATCTAAATATCGGTCGCTTTGGAGGATGGCATTAAATTGACATATATTTCCTATGTTCAATTCCAAGGAACCATCTACCTTTTTAATACTCTTTCGCAATCGGCTTCTAAAGATTTCCGAATCCCAAGAATCAGTTATTTTTTTTGATAAGCGCTTGGGCCATGATATATCCGTATGTAAATGGCACTTTGTTCGACGACCCTGGATGGGTTGTGTCATTAAAAGACTCAACACCGCAGATAGTCCTACGCATGAGAGGCAGAACGGTATTTTCATCTCATTTCTTTCACAATCTTTGGTTAAAAATTCATCAAATTTAGTTTCACTGATGTCGCATTCGAATATTCTTCTATTGTCGATTTCTACCGCCACAATTAAATTAGTTAATTTTTTGTTAGAACAATTATTGTCGCATTTATCAGTAGGTGAGTCCATAAGCCAATTATTGTCGTATTTGGGAAATATATCCTCTTCCGACGAAAAACAGAAAATCAATTCTAGTATTTCCACCTCGGTTTTTGCAGCCAATAGTTGTAAACTAGCCATTTCAACAACACTCTTCACGTCCATGGTTTAAGCGAACTCCAATTTTTTGTAAGTTAAATATTGATGAGATTCCCATAATTTCCTCTATGTTGTTATATTCCACAATTAATTCGTTTAACGAAGGGAGATTTTTGAAAGCGTTTCTATTGATAGAAGCATTCGCTATATCATTTGTAATATCAGCTTGGTTTCTTTCATGAGTCAGTCTGATTGTATTTCTTAAATTTATCCTTTGGCGACATGTGCATATTATTTTTAGAGAAACTAAATTTGGGAACAAGATAGAAATATTTTTCATAATTTCGAGAAAGTCGTCGTGGTCGGGAAGGCTAGTTGTCTTAATAATAATTTCTAATTTCAAGATACGAAATAAAGAATGGTGATGTTTTTCTTTCAGTAAGTTCGTTAATTTTATGAAGGTTTCATACCGGTCTAAATAAAAAATCAGAGATCTTAAACTTTTGTATATTTGGAACCCATTGTCCTAATAACTTCGACTGTTTTAGCAGCCGCGGAATCACCGTAGTTTAAACTTTTTGTCGCTACCATATACTCGGTCAATGTCAGGGATATTGATTCGGTCGCCTTGTACGGATTTTTAATGGCGTTTTTTAGAAAGGCTAGAAATATCGTCGAGGTTTATCCCCGTTGTCCGAATCCAATTGCGAAAAGAGCAGGTTGAAATTTAATTCTTTCAACCCATGTTTTTCAACAAAATAATTCATAATCAAATCGCAGCTCAGCGCGAATTTTATCGAATCAGAAACATTGTTGTATAAATCCAAGTAGGATAGTGTTGCGAAAACAGCGTTGATCGCTAAATTTTGCAGGTTTTTTACGTTCTTCTTACTTTCCTTCTTCTCCATATCGAGTTATTCGTCGTCGAATTCGGGTGTAAAAAAAAGGATTAAGGAAACGCAGTAGTATTTTTTCAACGAAATCAATCGTAATACCAATGAATGTAAAACCCTTCTACGGTATAACCAAAGATTCCTTAAATCCACGGGCGCTGGTCGACTGGTTATTATTCAGGGAATGGACGTAGACTCACATTCGTGGAAATCGATATAAACGACGTTTTTCAACAATGCCGCGTTACCTAATGATAAAATATATAATATTTTGAGACTCTTTTATAGGCGACAAATAAAAATTAAATAATTTGAATTTTTTATTTATTTTATTTTTTAAAAAACAAAATTTATTATTATTTTCAATTAAGCAAATATAATATAGATAAACAACGAGATCAAACATTCGCTCGCATCAGGGAACTCTGATGTTTTTAAAAATATTCCATCTCCCTTTTATAACTAAGAAATGTTTCTAGCAAAATATTTCGGGTTGGAAAATTTTGTATATTCACGGTTACCGATTTCTGGAAAAGATACGGGAAAAATGTTTGCTTTTGGAACTCGATATTTTTCTAAAAATTTAAAAAAAGAACCAAGTAAATAAAAAAAATACCATTTTTTAACCACAAATGACCATCGTAGAAACTTTTTTATTTCGACAATGTATTTATGCCTATCAATTATCTGGGAACCAAATATCACCATTGAATCATATATTCCATCTGATAAGTGGAAATACCATGAACATTGATCATAGGTCTAAGTGCGAAAGTTAAAAAAAATCCGAAAGAAAAAAATTCAAAAATTTTTTGTAAATTTTTATTTTTATCTAATAAAATAAAATGATCGATCGAAAAATTTCGTCATTTGGACATAATAACCTAGGTTTTTAATACCTAATTTATTCGTTAATAAAAGGATTCGAAAAGTCTCAGAAAAAAGTTGGTGAAATTAGTTTTCCAATTTTTGAATACATAATAATAATTGTGCCGTTTAATATGCGATTCACCGTTGATCGAAAAATATTAACTAATATGCGAATGATTTTAACGCCAGGATGGGTGAAATAAAACATGTATAATACGCTATGTTTTACTTATAAAATAAAGTACTTTATTATAAGATGATTTAGCATTAAAGAATTACCAATACAAAAAAATGTTTAGGGTTGGATATTTTATCATTTTTACAAATGAATACGGTCATATTACTATTTAAGTTTAAAATTCTTTCTATTTTTTTTCTTCTTCTTCGTCTTCTTCTTTTCTTCTAATGCACTATTCATTATACGTACAACAGCTTCAAAAAGTTTGTTAAAAAAATCATGACAGTTAAAAGATGGAAAAAACAAGTAAAATGTTTTTGGTTTTGGATCTCGAAATTTGTTTAAAAACTCAAAAAACGAACAAGCGGTAACAAACAAAATACCGTCTTTGAACCATAAGTGTCTACCATAGATTGTAGTTTTCCTTTGGATCCGGTATTTGTTAATATCAGTTAATTCAAAATCATCTGGGAAACCGCGCACTCCTGAAAAGTCATATTGTAATATATTCCATCGGATGGTGGAATTTCCGCAAATATCGGTTATAGTTATAATAAGTTTTTGAAAAAGTTGATCGATAGTTGTTATGTGGTCAAGATTATCGCATTCGGTATAGTATTTTAAAACTTTTTGTTCCATTTGTTCATTTAACATACGAAGATCAAAATTAAATTCTAGTCCTCTTTTCAAAAAACGAGTAATTTTCAAAAGATTATAAATTCTGCAAGGAGTAATGTATTCGTAACCGAAGAGCACCACGACTTTTTCTAGATTTGGAGACACCTGACAAATATCATATAAAACACCAGAGAAAACCATCTTTAATTCTCCCAAATTTTTAAAAATTGCTTTATTTTCTTCAACTGATATCATTTTGTATTCATCGCTACTTTGCCGGAAAGCTGTGCTTGCGAAATTCTTTATTTTGATTTCCAAGTAAGTCAAGTTCGGAAAAACCTCGACGATTTTATTACTCAAATAGCCACATTTACAATCTCCACTAAATCTTTCTATACCGTCGTATGATAATTTCAATACGTAAACATCGGGAAAATGCAAAGGAGAAAGGGTATCATCTAAATATCGGTCGTTTTGAAGGATGGCATTAAATTGACATATATTTCCTATGTTCAATTCCAAGGAACCATCTACCTTTTTAATACTCTTTCGCAATCGGCTTCTAAAGATTTCCGAATCCCAAGAATCAATTATTTTTTTTGATAGGTGCTTGGGCCATGATATACCCGTATGTAAATGGCACTTTGTTCGACGACCATGGATGGGTTGTGTCGTTAAAAGACTCAACAATGCATATAGTCCTTCGCATGAGAGGCAGAACGGTATTTTCATCTCATTTCTTTCATAATCTTTGGTTAAAAATTCATCAAATTTAGTTTTCAACATTCTTAGCAAACGAAAGAATATGCTTGTGATATTTCCGTATTTTGCCGCTTCTTCATCTTCTTTTTCTTTCACCTTCGAAAAATTCATAGAATTTTCGACTGTTGGTGGATTTTCACTGATGTCGCATTCGAATATTCTTCTGTTGTCGATTTCTACCGCCACTATTAAATTAGTTAATTTTTTGTTAGAACAATTATTGTCGCATTTATCAGTAGGTGAGTCCATAAGCCAATTATTGTCGTATTTGGGAAATATATCCTCTTCCGACGAAAAACAGAAAATCAATTCTAGTATTTCCACCTCGGTTTTTGCAGCCAATAGTTGTAAACTAGGCATTTCAACATTAGTTCTTTCGCGTCCATGGTTTAAGCGAACTCCAATTTTTCGTAAGTTAAATATTGATGAGATTCCCATAATTTCCTCTATGTTGTTATATTCCACAATTAATTCGTTTAACGAAGGGAGATTTTTGAAAGCGTTTCTATTGATAGAAGCATTCGCTATATCATTTGTAATATCAGCTTGGTTTCTTTTATGAGTCAGTCTCATAGTATTTCTTTTTAACCCTATTGCGACATACGCATATAAATTTTAGCGTAAATAGGTTTGTAAATAAAATCGAAATATTTTTCATAATTTCGAGAAAGTCGTCGTGTTCGAGAAGGCTAGTTGTCTTAATAATAATTTCTAATTTCAAGATACGAAATAAAGAATGGTGATGTTTTTCTTTCAGTAAGTTCGTTAATTTTATAAAGGTTTCATACCGGTCTAAATAAAAAATCAGAGATCTTAAACTTTTGTATTCGGAACCCATTGTCCTAATAACTTCGACTGTTTTAGCAGCCGCGGAATCACCGTAGTTTAAATTTTTCGTCGCGACCATATACTTGGTCAATGTCAGAGATATTGCTGGTGGCGCCATGTCTAAATTGTTTGGGGCGTTTTACAAAAAGGCTAAAAATATCGCTGAGGTTTTATCCCCGTCGTCCGAATCCAATAGCGAAAAGAGCAGGTCGAAATTTAATTCTTTCACCCCGTGTTTTTCAACAAAATAATTCATAATCGAATCGCAGCTCAGCGCGAATTTTCTCGAATCCGAATTTTTTTTGTATAAATCTATGATAAATGATGTTGTGAAAACAACGTTCATCGCTAAATCTTGCAGGTTTTTCACGTTCTTCTTAATTTCCTTTTTCTCCATATCGAGTTATTCGTCGTCGAATTCTGTGATTATTCGAGGAATGGACATAGACTTACATTCGTGGAAATGCGATATAAACGATCTTTTACAACGATGCCACGTTACCTAATGATAAAATATATAATATTTTGGGTCTCTTTTATAGGCGAGAAATAAAATCCAATCTAAATCAGTTTAATTTTTTTATTTTAAAAACATAATTTATTATTTTTAATTAAACAAATACAAATAACTCGATCAAACTTTAGCTCGCATCGGGAATATCTGATGTTTTTAAAAATATATATTCCGTCTCCCTTTTATAAATGCTTATGGAACTAGTATAAGTCGAATATCTAAGTGCAAATTCCAATAAATAATTTCGACTTAAATTTTTTTTTGTGAATTATTTTCTTTGAGATTTTTTAGATTTTAGCACTTAGACCTTCGACTTATACTTAGACCTTCGACTTATATCAGTTCTCTTCAAAACATCACTATATCGAGTTGAAGAGATAGTTTATGCCTAAAAGGTGTCGCCCGATCACGTTAGGTCATTTTAGGGTTCCCTTCGAAACGTCACTTTAATATTTTTGTCAATTTAAATTATTTTGATAGAAACTTTGAAAAAAAATTACTCGTTCTTCAATTTCCTTTTTCTTTATTAATGAATCCTCTCGCGAAGTAAAATTTGAAAATTAGAAACGTTTCTATATTTAATTATAAACAGATTTAACAGGTCTAAATTATTTTTCGAAACCAAAAATATATTAATCGTTAGACCTCTCGAATAAATGAATCTTCAACACGCTAGAAAGGATTGAAAAAATAGCACTTTTCCTTTTTAGCTTTTTATTATCGATGATCGAATGAAATACACTTAAATTTATGCAAAATAATATAATAACAATCTGCAGTAATACATATATACAACTTTAAAAAGCAAAGCAAATTAATCGACTTCTTCGATTGTCGGCTTTCCACTTGCGTCACTTCGGTTCACATTTTCCTCTATTCGCGTAAACCCATTTTCTTTTTCGTCGTTGTTGGTAAATTCGCTTTTCGCCTCGGCGCCGTCGACGTTCATTTTCGAGTAAACGGGTTTTGCGAGTTCTCGGAGTTCGTTTATCTTGTTTTGATAAAACTCTACCGTCGTGTCTGATTTATCGGCGCTTCCCACCCACTTTTCAGTTTCCTGGACCATCTTTAATATTTCTCCGCGCAGAGTCTCGGGTAGTGCTTTCCCTTCGTTTTCGAGAAGAGATTCCGCCTCGTAACACGACCTTTCTAGCGAATCGCGGGCTCGAATTTTTTCGACGTACTCCTCGTCGTCCTTCTTGAATTTCTCGGCTTCTTTAACCATTTTTTCTATTTCCGCTTTCGACAACCTGCCTTTATCGTTGGATATGGTTATTTTGTTTTCTCGGCCGGTCGACCTGTTGGCGGCGGACACACTGAGAATCCCGTTAGCGTCGATCTCGAAGGTGACTTCTATTTCGGGCTCCCCGCGGGGGCAGGATCTATTCCGTCCAGTTCGAACTTCCCGAGTAAATTATTATCCCGCGTTCGAACTCGCTCTCCCTCGTACAACTGAATTAATATTCCCAGTTGGTTGTCTATATTTGTCAAAAAAAATTTGCTTGGTTTTCGTCGGAATGGTCTTATTCCTTTCGACGATTTTACACATTTGTCCCCAGGCGGTTTCGATCCCCAGAGAGAGCGGCGCCACGTCTAATAAGAGCGCGTCTTTAACGTTTTGCAATTCGTCTCGGGATAAAATGGCCGCTTGAACAGCCGCGCCGTAGGCCACGGCCTCGTCCGGGTTGATACGGAGTGGTAGATAAAACCAAAACTTATATCGCAGAAATAGAATTGATAAAAAAATCATTTTTTGTATATATTTATTTAAAAAAAATTATTCATTGTTCGTGTTTTTTAGTATTACGTAACTTTTACCAAAAAAAATAGTGGAGGAAAATAACAAACCGACGATATTCGCAGATTTTATTTTACATCCATAGGTGAAAAAAATGAAACGAATTTTTAAACGAAATTTTTAAGGCTTAATTTCTCCCAAATTTTGTACGAGAGGAACCTGAAAACGTGTTTCTCCTGTTCTTCAGGAGGTAAGGTGAAAAATTTGTCATCATCGCTGATGATCGAAGACATATCGGAAGACACGGACTCGTGTTTGTATATACCGGGGGGCACATACGTCGTTTCGTGACATTCATCGCGTATATCGAAGAAGTCGTACTTTTCGCTCAAACGTTGTTGTTGTTGTTGTTGTCGATGCCGCGTTTGATCGTGTTTTTGCCTAGGATGGTTCTGGATGGGATCGTCGTCCGATAGTGGTTCACTTTTCATCGAAGCGTCATCAGTAACGACGCACGAGTCTACATAAAATTGCGATTTCGATCGCTCATCGCCGCCGTGGACGCTCTTCGCTCTACTGGTACTCGGGATATTTTCGGGGTACGTTCTCGGTTCGAAAATGTCTTCTTTGAAGCTCGCGCGAGGCGGTCCGTCTAACTCCGCCAATTTCGATTCGAGCATCGAATAATCTCTTCGGGAAACTTTCTTTTCTTTCTTTTTTTTGAGTTTCGATCCGCTCGAACTCTCTTTAGTGCGTCGTTGTTGTCGTTCCTCCAGATAATCTATTTCGACAGGATCGTGATAGAAATCAGTCTGCGCTTCTGCGTCTCTGAAACTCTTCTTCTTCTTCTTCTTCTTTTTGAGTTTCGATCCGCTAGAACTCTTTCTATTGGGTTGTTGTACGTTATCGAAATCGGTTTGTACTCGGGCGTCTCCGAAAACCTCATATTCTATTATTGGATCTGATCCGCTCCAACTAACCGATCGTCGCTGCTCTTCCGGGTACTTTTTTTCAGTAGGAGCGTCATCGAAATAAGTTTGTTCCTGGGCGTACGCCGTTTGCTGATGCTGATAGCCGTATTCGAAAGAATCACCGGGTGTCCAATCGCGATTACTGGAGGGGTATGAATAGTCCATGGCCGGTATACTCGGCGGGCTGGAAACGTCGGTATTCTTTTTTTTCTTTTTCTTCAGTTCCTTGTTTTTCATTTTCGGGGTCGAAAGGCCAACCGGACCTTCGTCATCCCCATCGCTATAATCGATAGGTTGGTAATAGAGGGGCTCTGTCATCCGAGAGGTCGAAGTACCCGCCTCCGCATAGTCGTATTCGCCGGGAAACCTTTTCTGCTTCGTCGGTGGTGCCGCGACGACGCTACTTTTAGACAGACGAAGGTAGGAGGAAAGTTTCGCAAAGGTTTTCTTTTCTTCATCCGAAGTCGGCTTTTTTCTCTTCTGCTTCGTTTCATTTCCCTTAGAGCTCTTCTTTTTAGCGCCAGAGTGGTCCATCATGAGGCGAGCGAGTGTGATAAGCTCGATCGAACCTACCTCCTTTTTATAGGCAGCGGGGAGAGTGTTTATTGTAACTTTTTTCTTCATAAAAATTTAGAATATTCTTAAAAAAAGCTTACCTAAGCGCTTAGGCGCGCGAATAATTTCTCTTACACCCGCACGCGCGTACATTCCTACGTATATACGTACTCGCGTAATTTCGCAGACCTATATCGATATATTAATAGATTGAAAGAGAGAGAATAAAATAGGGCGCGTGAAGACCTAGCTGAAAACATTTTTTAAAATATCGATTTCGTCATTTTCGATAAAATACATTTTTCTCTCCCTCGATCGGGGCGTCACGGCTACGAGGATTTTAACGATAGGAGTTCTTTCTTCGGACGCGAAGGGCGACGGCATCGACGTAGTGTTGTCGTTGTCGTAGAAGAAAACGTTATAATATTGCGAATCTCTCATTTTGAACTCTTCAGATTTCGGAAAGACATTTCGCAAAAGAAATAAATCAATTATATTTTTGAAATTCATTCTAAATAAGATTTATCATATTCGTTAAAAAAAATGTTCGACGAACGCGATTATTTTCCATTGACCAAGATTGATGACAACAATAATAATAGTTATTACCAATTTATTAGCGCCATAAAGGAACGCGGCGAGAAGAAATTGCTTTCGAAACAAGAGGGATGGTTGATAAGAAAAATAAACCCCCTGACGCCATCGCGAAAAATATTCGTTAAACTATATCCGAGCGGGATGATACTTTTAACTGACGTTACTTGCCGTTCTTCCAAAACCTGTTACGCTCTTTCGACGACCATTCTTCGAGAAAGACGCGACGGCGGCGGCGACTACGTGGTCGGTTGTGGTCGTTACGACACTCACAACGATAATAGCGATGACTACAGTGACGACGATGACTCGGAAAATAGGTTTGCGGAAAGGCGAGGAGACTCAAAAAGAAAAAGGAAATGTCGGGACGCCGTAAATTTTTCAAATTCCATGAGTCTAATGAAAGTCTGCAAATCTTTATATCGGTATTTATCTAAAGAAATGAAATTTAACGCGTTGAACCTTTTTACTGATCTTTTCGAATACGGAGGTGAGGGAGAGGAATACCACGACGAGACTTACGAAAACGACGTACCGATTTTTCACGCTCTTAACGTATTTTTTAAATTCGAAACATTTTCCGATTGTTTTCTCTTTTTATCGGTGTACGAGAATTTTATTTCCCGATCGCACCGATATAAGGTTCCGCGATTGGAAATCGAAGAAATTTATATTCCGATCCAGTACTGTAACGAACTAGTTTGCTACAAAGGAATAGACTCGGCGGATGCGGCCGCTGGTGATAACGTCATCGAAAAATACGTAAATCGCGTAATTAGACCGAAAATAGTTAGCTTCGACCTCTCGAAAAAAAGAAGAAATTTTAAAGCGAATAATAAAAGGTCCGTCACTCTCCTCGATAGATCTAAATCTCGTGTTAATTTAGATCCCGATTCGGACCTTATATTTAAATTTTGCGATTCCAACGAATACCCGATTTCGCCGAAATTAAGGTTGCCGGCGATTTTGCTATTTCTGAAAGATAATTTTCCTATCAAATCATTGAAGAATATTTCGGGAACGATATACAATTCGGTGAGGTATAAAACTTTTTTTTAAGCAACCGCAATAAATATTCGCGCTGCCTCCCTCCGTCAAAGTCGTCATGGATTCGGCGTTACTAGAGTCGATGATCGAATATAATCGATTAGTCAGTTACGCCTCCGAGTTTTTCAACTATTCGCTTATAAATTACGGAACTATTTTAACACTCTACCGCTCCTTATTCGTCGATCTCGGGAACGAAAACGGTAGCATGAGCAGCGACGACGACGATTTCTATGGAATCGATTTAAGTCGTTTAATTTATTTTTCGGCCTGCATTCACGAAACGACTAAACGAGCGTTTCGGAACGCTAATTCCGTATTCACTAAGAGGAGAGAGAAAAATAATTCGAGGCGAAAGAATATCGCCCCTCGGGACTACGATTCCCTCGAATTGTATTATTTGGACGAATATTACAAATTAGAAAGTGAAAATAATGATAATAGTAAAAGAACGACGAATAATCGTCTCTCGCCCAACGCAAACTCTCCCGAAGAAAGGGTTAGGAAAATTTTGAGCGAATACCTTGCAAAAACCGGAGATGAATTATACCTGTTTTCGCTAATTGTTAAGGAATTAAAAGAAAGAGTAGAATTAATCGAGAATCTTTATTCGCGTCATTTACCTATTCATACTCGTTGGAGTATTAAATAAAATATCGGTTAAACTATATTCAAAAATATTGAGTCTCAGTCTCGGAGCGTCATCGTCGTCGTCTCCTTCTCCTTCGTCGCGGCCGTCGTCGTTAAACGATGTTAATAATTGCGATTCGAGGATGCTCGGGGTATTGCCTTCGCTGCTATTCGTTAATATTTCCTGAATGCGCTCGGCCTTGGGCTTGCAGAAATAGGTATTATGAAAAGAGTCGAAATGCGTAACCAAATTCGCACTTTTTTTCCTGCAAAAGTCTAAAGCTTTGTTGTAGTCGTCTATATTATCTCGAAGCGGGACCATTTTCCCGCCGCTCTTTTCCCATTGGTCGTAATCGGTGACGTCGAAATTACTTCGCCATTTGCATGCCGGGCCGAATAATTTGTCCGGATGGAGGCATAAGCAGATCGGAATTTCGTAGCGCTCGTCGTCTTGGGGAGAGTAGAAACGCGTTATTTCGAATCCGGCACCCATTTCCTCGTTGCATAAAAATCGAAAAGAATCCGGCGGTGGCGATGACGACACCGCGCCCCTTACGTCGCCTGATTTGGATTGAACGACGAGCTTTTCCGCGTATCTCCGGTTGTGAGTCGCGTCGTTTATTTCTCGAAAAAGAGAATCATTACTATTATCTTCATCGTCGATTATTTTCGAAGAATACTCGTCGTCCCCTTTAGAGGACGCGGCTGGCGAGATTCCGTGAAATTGTTTAATACGAGAGAAAACCAGCGTCTTATATTTTGCCCTTTTATCTCCAATGTCGCGTTCCTTATTAACGACCACCGTTTCGGCCTCGTTTTCCAAAGTTTCACCGCGCCATTTCCGAATTTCGTCCTCATCCTTGTCTCCCAACCTTTTTCTATCTTCACGCCCTCCAATTTCGACGATCGATGGAGTTGTTGTAGAAGAAATGTTAATCGAATCGTCGTCGTCGTCGTCGTCGTCGCTGTCTGGAGGATTTCGATTCAAAAAAGAAAAAGTGTCGCTGTTGCCGCCGTCGATAAAATTCTCCATTAATTCCATATAATATAAGGACCTTTTCAACACAAAATCATCCGAGTGCCTTTTTACGTAGTTGGCCTCGAAATCGTCGAGGTTGCTGTAATTAGAGGATCGAAACTTTTTCAAGTCTTCAAGGGCTAAATCGCTTATGTTTTCGGGGATCCCTATTCTCGCGCACGACCTATTTTCGCAGATGAAAAAACTAACCTCGTTAATTCGGCCGATGTCCGACGCTCGTTGGCATAAAATCTTGCACTCGGGACTCGTCGTACAAGGAACGATATTTTTTTCGCAATTAAAGGATAAAATGGAAGAAGAGAGCGCCATACGTTATCTATTTTATTATAATATAAAATTTACGACTATTAGTAGTTAGTATTATATTATTATTAACTAATCAATTACTAAGGATTCAATAAATACGGACGCATTACGTTCTTCTCAATAAAACATTTACGATACGATAATTTTCTATCTCTCAAATAAGATTGTAACATCACTTCCTTGTCTTCGTTTTCGCTAGCCTTGAAATAATGAATCATTTCGACCTCGCTCATTAGCAGGAATTTAACATCTTCGAATTCGTCGTCGAGGTAGCGTAACGTTTTCGTTTCGATTCCGTAACTGCGCATCGGGTTTTTCTCCTCGTCTTTTTCAGAGTTTAAACGCAGGTCGACCGGGGTGGATTCGATAAGCTCGTATCGATCCGAGGACGAGGAGGAGGAGAAGATCCCTACTCTTCGCCCTACCTTAACGAGCTCCCATTTCGGAATATCAACCGCGGTTTCGCTTTTTATTAAAAATGTCGGATTGGAATCGAAAATTTCCGATTGTCTAACGTACGCGAAACCGCGAGACAAATGAGGTGTTAGAGGTATTACGGAGTATACGGGAAACCGTTGAAGATTTAGATTTAAGATAATATCCTCCTCCGCGCCCTCTCCTTCCTCGTCTCTTCCTTTTATCGCGCGCGCGCGCAGCGGCGACTCGGAGCTTGTATCTAACATATTCCATCTATCGCACGAAAACACTATCCATTTGTCGGTGATCGCGACACCGACGTTTTTATCAACGTTTTTACGTTTATCATTATTTTTGAAACTCGGCACTTCGAACCTCAACGCGGAAATATCGCACCCCTTTAATATTTTGAGGAAACGCTCGTCACTACCGTCGTCCCAATTATTCTTTTCGGTATTCCAACAATAACAATATAATTTACTATTTATATTCCCGTTGAAGAAAAACGATTTAGAAACGTGAATTAAACGTTTCGTCGTACTAGGGGAGAAGAATCGTTCGTTATTTTCGGGTTTTCGAGCATGGATTACGCTAATTAATTCTGTAGATTCCAAAACGAATTTTAACGGTAAAGATGTTCGATTCTCCGTAAATTTCGCGGTCACCTCGACGCCGTATATTTCTTTCATCGAAATCGTGTTACGCAGGAGCGGGAAATATTCGCGAAAACGTTTCTGGTTATAGTTTTCCCCGTCGTCGTTCATAAAGCCGAACCCTTCGACTTTCGAATTTACATTTTGATTAGCTTTCGATAAGACGTAATGTAGGAACTCTTTAACGAAATCCTTACCGCCACCGCCACTGCTGTTGAAATTTCCCCCCCCGCTATAATTTATTTCGGCTAGACTAATTTTCCCAAAGTCGTGTTCGGCGGCATGATGACGACGACGTTTTACCTTTCTTTCTTCGTCGTTTTTCTTTACATTCCGTTTTTTATTTTTTAAAACTTTTAACACCAGGCGCATCGGTTGATGCGATATATTTATTGCGCAGTTGTAATCGCGCTTTAAATACGGTTGAAATTGGAATATTTTCGACGATGGAGTCAAAAATCCTTCGCAATAACCCTTAGACGAAACGCAAGTCATGCCGTAAAATGGGTCGAGGGCGACTATAGCTTCTTCCGAGGACGATTTTCCATTTTTAAAATAAGTCAATTTAGTATCAGTTTTGGAAATTTCGAAGGAGACCTCAACGCCGTCGCCATCTCCGTCGGATTTTAACGCTAGGAATTCTTTATGATTTTGGGACATTACCGCGCAGCGAAAGCGAGAATCCGTCGTCGGTAAATCCTCGAATTCCGTTCTTTTTCTTTTGCCCGACGGATAATTTACGTAATCTACGTACGTATAATCCGTATCGAATCTTATATGATAACTTCCTTTATATTTTCTTTTAGCGTTTAGAATATTTTCGCTATAAAATAGGGTAACCCCCTTTACTAATATCGCGCGTGCGTGCTTCTATTTCTTCGATCGCCCTTAAAAATACGAAAGAGTCGCTGTGATCATCGTCGATGTTAGTGAATAGCTGCTGAACTTTGCAGAGCGACGACGCGTCGCTTCTAATTTTGTGGAACTTTTCGAAAGTTTTATCATTCGATCCGCTCGTCATTTCCTCGCATTCGCCACATTCCTCAGTTTCCGACCACTTCTTTTCTTCGTACATTACGTCATTCGCGTAAGCGATAATCCTGGCAGTAGCAAACGAGTTATCCTCGTCCGAATAATCTTCGTCGCTCTCGTTCTCTTTTTCTTCTTCTTCTTCTTCTTCACTATAATCGTGCTTCATCCGCAGATTACTTTTATTCCTTCTCTTTTTCTTTTTTCTCCCCGTCGATTCTGAGAAAATCTTTTCATCGAATAAAATTTTATTGAATCGTTCTTCGTATTGAAAAACTTCGTAATGAATAAAACCATATTGGTAAAAGGCAACTGGTGAAGTTCTATCAGCGGTACGCAATAGAACGGCGTCTTTAAAGAGGGACAGGGGGATTGTTCTGGGAGAGGTTTTCATTTCTTTGTTGTGAGTCTTATCGGAGGGAGAGGCATTGACAACCGCCGGAGTCGTCGTCGTTGGTTGTAGATTCTTTTTCTCATTATTATTATTATTATTATTATTACTTATTAATTATTATTATTATTTTGTTATTACTCTATTAATTATTATTATTATTATATTATATTCATTATTTATTATTAATATCGTAATCGTTTTCTCCGCCCTCCTCCCCTTCAGCATTCTCATTGTCGACTGCGTCGTCGTCATCATTATCTTCGTCTTCATCGCTCATGTTGTCTTCATCGTTCATGTTGTCTTCGTCGTCCGTGCTCTCTTCGTCGTCCATGTTGTCTTCGTCGTCCATGTTGTCTTCGTCGTCCATGTGATGATCGTTTTCATCCTCTTCGAGGAAGTGGTATTCGTAGATGTCTTCGCCGTCAAAATTTTTAACACCCGTTTTTACCGGTACTATTTTTCTATGTTTAGTGAATCTAATGAATGTTAAAATGACCATTATTAAAAGCACGATTCCAATAACAGTGAGACCCACTGTAGAGTAAATTTGCATTACCGATTCCCGTTTTTTGGTTGTTGGGGGATCAGGAGGAGAATACCGCGGATTCATAAACTTGGGTAAAAGATATTCGTAATTATCTCTGTCGGGTTCTTTGGCGCCGTATGGGAATTCTGGCGAAACATCTTTTTCTCGTTGATTTTTTTCGAATTCGGGAATGGGTCTCGGTAAAAAAATATTTCCTCGATTATTATTATTATTATTATTATTTTCAATTTCTTTCGCTTCTGGCGAAACGCCCTTTTCTCGATCGTTTTCAAACTTCTTCGGGACGGGGTTGATTTTATCAAGATGCATAATATACGGAGTATAATACATTGGTGGAACGTCGTTTTCGTGTTGATTTTTTTCAAATTCGGGAAGAGGTCTTGGTAAAAAACCTTTTCCTCGATATTCTTCTGATCCGGATGAAACGCCTTTTTCTCGGTCGCTTTCGAACTTCTTCGCAAAAGGGTTGATTTGATCAAGGTGCTTAATATACGGAGTACTGTAGGCCGACGAAACACCGATTTGTCGTTTCGCTACGGGCCGAAAGCCTTTTTCTCGATCGCTTTCCAAGTTGGTTTTATCAAGGTGCATTATATACGGAGTACGAATCCACGGCAGTGACGAATATTTGGAATATATATTATTTTTGACAAAATTTTCTTCCTTCGATTTTTCTTTTGTCGCGTCTACATCGCCGTCTCCCTTGTCGTTTTCAACAGACTCCTTCGATGTGTCATCGTCGACCCCCTTGCGGTATTCAAAAGACGCGACCGTCGTGTTATCGTCGCCCCCCTCGTTGATTTCGTAAGATGCGCTCATTGTGGTATCGTTATCGTCGTCGTCGTCTTCGTCGCTATCAAAGTCATCGACGGTGTCGTCGTCTATCGTTTCGACGTTTAACGAAGATCTCTCATTTGTATTCAAATTTATACCTCCTTCGTTCATTTCTCCGACGTCGTCGCCCTTTTCTCCCTCATTAGGGTGGACTTTTTCTTCTTCTTCAAAATCCGCGAGCGAAGTAGAATGTTCCTCCGAGCTATTATTCAGATCGGATTCCCTTTCGTCGTCTTGCGATATCGGTTCAAATACCGGTTTTAGAGGGGGTATTGGTCCGAATAATATTTTCGGATTAAAACTTACCGAAAGATTTTTAGAAACTCCTGATTGTCTATTCATTAAGGCGCTTTAATTTATTTTTCGGCCTCTTAAGAAAAATTATTTGGTTTTGGTTTGCGTTAAAAAAAATTTAACCAAAAAAAAATTTATTAACGCTCGCTTTTTTAGATATCGATGTTTCGAACCGAACGAGATATATTAAATGGTTCGCTCGATAATTACTCAGCGGCTTCAATAGGATTTTTCGGACCTTTCCAGAAACGTAAGTATTATTATATAGCCGGGGTCGCTACTAGCTCTATTAACTCTTTATTCGATTAGCGCAAAATTAAATTTCTAATATTTTTAAACATCTTTTTAACGGGGCATTCAGTTTTCGTTTCTGTTGCTGTTGCTGCGGCTCCGATCTCCGTATTTTTCTTATCTTGAAACGGCGAGAATGATTTGAAGTACCCTATTAGAAAAATGAAAAGTAACCCTAAAGCGATGAGTTTAAAAAACATTACGATCTATTTTTTTGGTGAGTTTAATTAATAAAAAAAGACAATTTTAAAAAATTTATTTATTATATGGAGATTATAACGATAATATAACGTAGATCGAATTCAAATGGAAAAAAACAATGCGAGGAAGTAGCTTATTAGATTGTTCCTAAAAATGTCGTTGCGAATACCACCTATCCTGTTTTGAAAATCCGTCGTCAAGAACAAATAACTCAGGTTCGATCTCGATATGTTTTTAAAGTTTGAATAGAGAAACATCAATTTCAACACGGAGAAATTATTTTTTTTGCCGCCGATATTCCAAAAAGATGACGACGTGGAAGGAGTCAACCGGTTGTCTGGCTTAGAACAAGAAGAAGTTGAAAAAGATTCGTAAAAAGAGAAAATATCCGTAGAATTCAAATTTTTCAAGTACTCTATCAATATTTTATCGGTCCCGTAGTCCTCGTGACAGTCTTCGTTCTCTATAAATTTCAATTCCGAGCACATCGTGTCATTGTCGTTCGTTTTTACGATGCAGCGGCGTGAACGTCGTCCTTTTGCGTCGACTCCTCCTAATCCTTTTTCTTCCGTTCCTTCGTCGTCGGCTAAATTACACAATAGTAAAACCGAATACGCGGTCAACGATTTGGTCTCCGGTTGTTTAATCGTCGGTCTGATTACGAAGCAAGACGATTTTAAAGGAAAACAAAACGCGTCGCCTTTTTTCATAATCGCGTCGAATGTTTCGGCGTTTTTACACGCCTCGACGCAATCAGTGGTGGGTTTACCGGGATCAGAAGAAATCAGGCGTTCGCACTCTCCGTTATTGAATTTAGCTAAAAAATTTTGAATTCCTCTCGACCAAAGCGTCGTCGTCTTCTTTTTTGATTCGAAAGGTTTTACGTAATATTTATCGTAACCTTCCCCCTTGGACAGGGATTCGTAGTTTATCGAAAACAGTTTAAAAGAGAGCTCGTCGGGGGAGACGTTCCGGTCCAAAGGTATCAATTTACTCTCCGGGCTAGAATTCATAAAATACAAAGGGTCGGGTGGAGGCTGATCGAGCGCGCAAGCGATATTTAGTTCAAAAAATCGCAGCGACTTTCCTCCTCCACCTTCGAATACGTCCATGCATTTCTCGCAATAATTCGACGCCATGTTAGACTATTGGGAGTATTACTACTAGTCGGCCTGTCGACGGCCCTAAAATAAAATTTAAATTAGTTTTTTTTGAAATTGAAATTTATTTATTTATTCATTCATTTATTTAATTTAAAGAATTTCTTTGGAGTGCTTAGACGTCAATAATAAATAAATTAATATAAAAATTTCAAGTTGTTGTAATATCATCATCATTATTATTATTGTTATTATTATTATTATTATCATTATATTTCTTGAGAATCTACGAAGATGTCAGTGGATATAATACTGTTTTTACAAAATGAGCGAAGACGCTATTATGAGGAGGATGAAGACGAAGAAGACGCCGAAGATTTATACACGCTGGATGAAGAAAATTATTCTTTATCGTCGGCCACTCTAAGCATATTAAACAACGAAACCGCTATATCTCTCGACCAAATTATTAAACTGGAGGGAATCGATCTCGGCGACCGAGAGAATGGACAGCCGGCAGCCTCGTCGTCGTCCCCGTCAAAGTCTTCGTTTTTTATTCCGCAGAAAACGGTTGGAGAAATTTTAACGTCCGAAGCTAAACTACTTCATCTACTGGGCCAAAGAGAGTTTCTCGAGCGAGACATTCGAGACCTGATGGACGATAAATTTAGATCGTATAAAGTTTTCATAACGGAACAAAACGCCAAAGAAACATTTCAAAACCTACCCCCGCAATTTAAAAAGATTAGCGGTGACGACGCTTACCTGAGACTACCGAGCGCCAAAGTTATCATATCAACCGACGAAGATAACGGAAATCCTCCTTTAGCGGAAGAAAGCGATCTCGAAAAAGCTTTCTCTCTGCTCCGATATTGCGTGTGGAAAAACGGATCGGTTGGCGAAAAGCCGCCCTGCGCACTATTTTCTCGAAATAAAAATCCTTCCGAGAAACCCCTTTTCACTCAATCGGAGTGTATCGCGTCGCTCGTACTCAAAACCGATAGAGCGGTTTTAATGAACGACGAAAATTACGGCTACGAAGGCGGATCTGGATGGATAGATAAATATACGCTACTTTTGACTAAAATCAATATGATGAAACGCTATTTTCCTCCGTATTATGTCGTCGACTCGAAATTTACGGCGATCGCGACGATTCACCCGAATCGGAAAAGATTCCCTCTCTTAATTCTTTTGAGCGCCTTCGAATTTTGCCTCGAGCAAATTATCTTTTATCAACCCTCGGCCGAAAACGTGGATTATATTTTCGCTTCGGTGTTTACCAAAAATATCGACGAGGCGAACAGCAACGATTTCTGCAAAGTGAAAATGCTTATACGGCAAAGAATATTTACGACCGTGAAACTCTTCTCGTCCGCGATCGCGGAATTCGTTAAAACGGATTATAATCACGAACGTCTAGCTCGCGATCTCGAACGAGACGCCGATTCCTTTATCCTTTCCGCGATGAACGACGATAAGAAAACTAATAATAATTTGTTTAAATTCATCGATCACAAATCAGTATGCCAAAACAACCACCCGTGCATGAAGGTCGGGGTTCTTTACGAAGCAATATTTTCCCAAAAGACGTGCTCCAATTTGTTAAATTTGATCGGGGGAACGGAATTTAAATTTTTAATCAATAGCGGGTGGATAATGAATAAGAGCGCTAATTCGAAGGACCCGAAAAGACTGCAATATTGGTGGGAGAGTGGCGGCGGAGGCGGCGAAGAGGAACGAACGGTCAAAGACATCGCGACAGAGTATTGGACCGACGGGCGACGAATTACTTTTA
>JABUQX010060781.1:67500-70891 GCA_015478945.1 Trachelipus rathkii | reverse complement strand
AATAGTTATGAATTCTCTTGCCTATTGATAAAGTGGAATGCTTGGTGAAGTAGTAGAGTTAATGAAATGAGGATGTTTTTCTTAGGCGTGGTGACAAACGGTGGGGTGCAGGATACGACTGAGAAGGTGACACACGTGCAGGGGATATATAGAGAGAGATGAAGTATATATCTTGGGTTGCGATTAATAATAAAAAAAAGCTTTCAAAAAAATTTAAATCGCAGATGATAAATTAAATAAATATACAAAATTACATGAATAGCTGTAAGAAAATTAATAATTATGATTAAAAATAATATATATAATTTGTTATAAATATATTGTTTTTTATTATTATTATTGTAATATTTATAAATTAAAGGACAAAGATGTATATTATATGAGCAGTTTGATGAATTGCCTTTTGTGGCAATTGATAATTAAGCATCAAAAATTTCGATAAGAAAATATAAATACGCAAAATTTTTAAGTCTGTTTCATCGTTTTTGGGAAAGCGTCTCCACCTTTTCTATATGTAAAATCTGAAAAAATCGGAGTTCTTTATGTTATATAGAAAGGACTTTTATATTTAATTTTCTTTAGTTTTATTGATTAAAATTTTAAGTTTATTATGGTTCATGTATCTCTTTTTTACTTTTATACTTAACTTTCCATTTTACTTTTTTTTTATATTTACTTTCATTTCATAACTTCCATTTTTAGCATATCTTTTTATTATTAAATCAAAAGTAATTATTTATTTATTATATATTTTTTATTATATATTTTATATTATTTTTTATTTATTTTTATATTATATACATAATTATATTTTTTTTCTTGTTTAATGGGGTGCAGGTGTTCTTGTTTTGTGTTTTTTTTTTGTTTGTTCGTTTTTTGAGTGTTTTTTTTTGTTTTGCTCGTGTTTATTGTGTTTTTTTTTTGGTTTTGTGGTTTTTTTGTTTTCTCGTTGTCTCAAAATGTTGTTTTTTTTTTATCGGAGATTTTTTATGTTTTTTTTTGTTGTTGCTGTTGTTTTTTCTTTTTGTTTGTTGTTTTTTTTTTTGCTTTGTTTGTTTTTTTTTTTTTGTCTTTTTTTGTTTTTTTTTTTTGTGTTGTTGTTTTCTTTTTTTTTTGTTTTTTTTTTTTGTTTTTTTTTTTGTGGTATTCCGTTTAGTATTTTTTATTTTTTGTTTTGTTATTTTTGTTTTTTTTTTTTTTTTTTTTTTGTTTTTTTTTGTTTTTATTTTTCTTTGTTTTTTTTCTTTCTCTTTCTTTTTTTTTTTTTTGGTTTTTTTGTTTTTTTCTTTTTTTTTTTTTTTTAGTGATTTTTGTTTTTTTTTTTGTTTTTTTTTTTTGCGGGTGGGGTTTGGGTGTGGGTTTTGGGGTAGTGTTGGTTTTCTGGTGTTGTTTGTCTGGTTTTTTGTTTTTTGTGTTTTTTTTTTGCGTTGTTGTTTTTTTTTTCTTTTTTTTTTCGTTTTTGGGTTTTGTGTTTTTTTTGGTTTGTTTGCTTGGGGTCTGTGTTGTTGTGGGTCTTTGTTTGTTGTTTTGTTCTGTTGGGTTTCTTTGGTTGTGTTGGGTTTTGTGGTCTTTCTTTTTTTTTTTTTTTCATTGGTTTTTTTTTTTTTTTTGTGTTTTTTATAATATGTTTATATTATAATATATATATATATAGTTATTATATATATATATAATATATACACTTAGTGATAAAATTTTATATATATATAATATATAGTTATATAGAAAGATATTTATTTATAAATCCCACATCACAATCAAATATGAATATATCTATTTCAGAGTGCTCCAATTGTGACAATCTAATAAATGGCGCCTTTTATTGTCCTCGGTGGCAGTTTCCTGATATTATCCATTTCTTGCCCCCAGATGAATTATTCCGACCTATCACTAACTCAATATAATAACCTGATACTGTTTGGGGACTTCAATGATAACCACCCTTCATGACTCAACACACACATCTATCACCAAGAGGTGATACAGTCATAGATAACTTACATACATTTACAATGCTCAACAACAGAATCAATCCAAAGAACAACCATTCGTTCCAATTTAAGCATACAATAGCAGTACATACATACATACGGTACATACAATAGCATACATACATACATACTACATAATACTACACACATACATACAATCATACATACATACATACATACCTTCAATAAGTAAAGATTTTGAGTCCATGACAATAACATCTCCTGACGATACTCTCTCCGATCTGGATTTAAACTTGGGTAAAATAGTTCTTTGTGGTGATTCGAACCCCTCTGGAATATATACATCTCCAAATGCTTCCTATGAGATAACGATAGATGATAGACTATGTTTGAGAGTAGATACTCTGATCACATTCCAATATTAATTACAATTCAGTATAAACATCGAATGAATACACATTCTTTGAAAAACTTTTTCACTAACTACAAGAAATCAAACACTGGCAATCGTGCACGATTCAATAGAATAAGAACTGCAGTCCTTTCAAATAGCCAACTTTATACATCACTCGTTAAAGTAATACAACATTTCAATAAATCCAAAGGCGTCCAAAAAATATATCCCACAAAGGTTACTGTACACGTTTCAATCGCAACTTTCAATCCCAACTTTCAATCGCAACTTTCAATCCCAACTTTCAATTGCAACTTTCAATTGCAACTTTCAATCCCAACTTTCAATTCCAACTTTCAATCCCAATTTTCAATTCCAACTTTCAATCCCAACTTTCAATCCCAATTTTCAATCCCAACTTTCAATTATAAATTTCAATCCCAACTTTCAATCCCAACTTTCAATCCCAACTTTCAATCCCAACTTTCAATCCCAACTTTCAATCCCAACTTTCAATCCCAACTTTCAATTCCAACTTTCAATCCCAACTTTCAATCCCAACTTTCAATCCAAACTTTCAATTCCAACTTTCAATCCCATCTTTCAATCCCAACTTAAACAACGAAACTCCATTAAACAAAATAAACAACCAAATCATAAATATCAAACAATAGAATAAACAATGCAATCAATTTGGACAAGAATAAAAGCTGGCAACATTACATACACTCAAACACTACACTATAAAACCAACACAACAAAAAATACCGAACAATAAAAAAAATTCCACACTTAACATACACTGCCCCCACCAACAAATGAAAGCATCTGTAAGTAAAACAATTAAATCCTTATTCCAAAAAATCAAAGCAATCTTATTGTGACACATTATGCCAAAATTATCCATAAACCTACAACACCCACCAACAGACTAAAAATTAACGGCTTAAAAATTAAAGAATTAAAGAATAGCCAAGAAGCTCCCCCTTCCCTATTCACTCAGCCAGAGGTACTCAACACCAGGACTGCGGAGCTGGAACCGAGA
>JABUQX010060781.1:55000-65000 GCA_015478945.1 Trachelipus rathkii | reverse complement strand
ATACGTTTTGAATTATAAAAGTACTGTAAAGTACTATAAAGGTCCCCCCTTAATGAGAGAATCTTTACTGTTAAAGATTGATTTCAATTAGAATAAGTCACGTGATTTTCAGAAGAAGTAATAGCTCGAGGGTTAGGAAGAGGCATAGGAGGTCTCGGAAGTAGAGACAACCGTTGGACAGGAGTTGGAGAACTTGGTCGAGATCTTATCTGAACCAGGTTGGTTTTTTTAAGAGGCGTATCTTCAGGTGCTGAGTTGTAATTCGGATCATGTAGATGTGCGGAAGTGGGCCTGAAGTGGAATGCTTTGTATCAGTGGGTGTTGCGTACCTTTGGCAAGCACATATTGGCAAAAGGTATACTCTTTTGTCAAACGAAATAGTCGCGATGGCCGAAGGACCATCAGAGGAAAAAGATTGGTACTCAGAAGTTCCTCCTCTAATATATGGGATGAATTTGATTTGTGGGAAATAACGTGTGTAAAGGATTGCATTGATTTGGTTTAATTGATCCATGTCGGTTTGAGGTTCCAATGAATTTCTTTTTAAGGGTTGATATCTGTTTTTGGTAATTACAAGACAGAAGAAATGTTAGGTAAATAAAGCAACGTGAGATAAGAAATTGAATAAAACGTGATCAAAGAACAAATAAATGTTAATTTTTATGGTATATTCTTTCCAAATGAATGGGAATTCTTAAACGTGAAACTTAGAAGTAGATGAGAGCACATCCGTGAGGAATATGTAAAGAATAGTATAGACATTGCTGGATAGAGTGTGGTTTCTCACTGCAAATTGAAAGCCCCTAGTTTTTTTTCTGAAAAAAGAAAATAAGGGTGAAGTGTCCTAAAGTGCCAGTATAGTAGGTTCTATAGATTTTATATTCTGCCAGAGTAGGGCAGGCGAATATATTCATCTGGTAAATTCAAGATTAAAGCTAACATAACAAATGTGATCATGGCAAATGGAAGGCGAGACCTTGGGACCTTTGGGGACAAACTCTAGTTGGCCGTAAATGTCCTACAAAAGATCATGCGCTGATTCCTTTAAGTAAGTTGTACTTCCGATTACCTGGTTGTTAATTTTCGACTAGAAGAAATAGTTTTATTTGGGTCATTGGTACATTTATTACTCGAACTAGAGAATTTGGTTTAAAGAAGAGATGAGTAGAAAAAGATATAAGTTTTTATACGCAGCATAAATTTCTCCTACGCTGAGATAAAAGGAATTAAAGTGATTAGTTCATAGGGGCTATCGGCAGATTGGTAGTCCAAGAGTAGGTTAAGGCATATAGTTTGGGTATGTTTTTGTTCTGAGGAATGACCTTGTGTTGTATTTTTAGTTTCCTTTGTTGCATTTTTAGTACAAAAGGGCAATTAGGCTAAGAGTGGGGAGGAAATAAAGTTGCGAGTTAGTAAAATCTTATTTTTGGCTAATTGGAGCGAATTTATCACCAAAACTGTGGACTTGATTTGATGTATGTTGTACACTGTTTGTTCGATTAGATTTTTTAAAGCCCTTATACTTCCCATTTGATTTATTATGTTGTGCGTAGCACTTAAACTAGTTTGGAACTCTATTAATTTCTGTAAGCTATCCCTAAAATTCATTAATGTACGAGTATTCGCCTTTAATTGTTCCTTTAATTCGGTTATCAATAAATTTGAGGTGGAGGCATAATTACCTAAGATGTTGATTTTCTTTCGGAGTAGTTTTACCTGTTTGTCTGTCGCCGTACCAAAAAGAATGTTGAGGACGTCTCCTCCGAACTCGAAAGCGGCTCGTTTCTTTTTTGATCGTGCTGAGATCCAAGGTAGTTCACTCACTTCGTTTAATTTCTGGGCTAACACTTTTACTCGAATGGTCATTAGCTTGAATTCCCATTGGTGAGCCCTTTGATGTGTTGAAACATTTAGAAATGTGGTTTCGAACGATGGTAAGAACGATTCTTTGACGTTGTTCACCAGTTTAGTTGTCTTGATGATTGTTTCTTAGATGTCTGAAGGACATTCTAACGAGATAACTAGATCGAGGTATCCTTCTATGAAGTTGACTTCTCCAGTACGATACAAAACTAAACCAGGTAGAATCTTCGTTTCTTCTTTTTCATTTATGAGGTTGCTTTGACATGTTGATAAGATGATTAGTAGCAACAGAGTTTGTTTTCCGAAATTCATTTCTGAAATATTTTAGTTGTATTGAGATACTTTACACTTTCTTTTGTTTTAATAAGGTCGCCTAATTATATTTAATAAAATTGTTAAAATTAATTGGTTAGTTAAAGCGTTCGCGTTTTATTAACTAAATGGTTTCTTAATTACGATTTGGTTAGTTGAATTAGCATCTAAATGTAAGGAGTTTAGACTCAACATTACCATACTATTGAATACTTTGGTCGCTATATTTAATACTTATTATCAATTCTTTACTTACTTAACCTAGTTAGTTTTTTTAGTACTTACTTACTAGTTAGTTTTCTATTACTTACTTACTTACTAGTTGTTACTTATTTTTTTTGTTTTCTTATAGAAAAGTTTTTTGAGTTTTCTATTTCATATTATTTTTTATATTAAAAACTGCTGTCCCCCCCTTTGTTTTGAGGGTGAAACGTATTTTTAAAGTTTCTTTATATAAAAAAAATGAGTAAAACTATAACTGATCAGACTATATCTAATGAATTAATCTAGTCTAAGATTTATCGATTCTACGTCTAAATTCTAAAATTAAGAGTTCTTATGATATATTTTTGAATTAATGCCAGACTAATATGTCTTAATTTCGTAACGATCGTTACCTTAATCCAGACTATAGTTTTTTCCTAATCCACTAATGATTTCTCAACTAATGTAGAGAAATTGGTACAGACGCGATGCGAAATGTACGTTAGTCATTATCTTAAAATTACAAATCTTCTCTAACCCTTTCACTGCGTGCGCTCTGTCAACGTGTGTACCACACATGACGGTAGAAATACGCACATATTTATTTGTTTTCGCTGCGTCAGCGCTGGGTCAGATATGTGCATTTATTCTGCTTCTATATATATATATATATATATATAATATATATATATATATTTATATATATATATTATATATATATAATATATATATTATATAATTATATATATAGTAAATTTTTTTTACATAGCATGTAGACATTCCTCTTGTCCGAATATACCAGAGGCAAGAAGATCTAGATATCTCTCTCCTCTCTCTCTCTCTCTTTCTATATATATATATCTTTATAATAATATTATATATATTATATATATATATATATAATATATATATTATATATAATATAATATATATATATATATATAATATATATATATATTATATATATACTATAATATAGATATATATATATATATATATTATATATATATATACATATATATATATATATATATATATATTATATATGTATATATAATATATAAGTATATATATATAAATATATTATACAAGGAGAAATAAAAGAAATTGTCCAAGTGCACATTGAGGCAAAGGGCGGGGGGAGGGGTAAAGGGGTAGGGGAGAAAAGTAAGAGAATGAAGGGCTCTCAAGTAAAGATGAAGCTATTTGGATGGGGGATTAAGGTTGATACATTTATAAAAATCATCCCGCAATCTAGAATAATAGCCAAATTTTTCAATGAAACCAGCTTTGTAACATCTCGTCCGCTCTCTGCGCTGGTTCATACTGAACTAAAATAAAGGACAGACCTGTTTTAAACCTCCGCACTGCTCTTAAATTGCAAAATGTCACTAGATAATGTACATATCATTTATAGATATTCCATAACTGGAAATACATATAGAGTACGATTTATGACGACACGTAGTCGCATCAGTCATACAAAAGACCATTACTCGTGACTACAACGTTGAAGTCCTCAGCAGTGAAAGGGCTAAGACTAAAGAATATCTTCGGAATATGAAGAATTCATTCTAAAACTAGAGTATCTTTCTTAAATCTATGAATATACGAAGTATATACAGGGAATTGGGATGAATTAGTAGCCAGGAGGCAGATAATAAGTTTTACCTCTTCGGACTGTTGTATTCAAATCCAATTTGACAGGCGGAGGTTGGACAGGAGTCTTCGCTGTAGTCTCCGTGTTGTCTTTCACCTCTGTCTGTTGTTGTATGGCCTGTTCATTCATCCTTGTTTGACTTCTAGTGACTCGGGGTGTAGAATCTCTGGGCCCGGTAAACAGGTTATGGGGTCTGTAAGACGGGTCTTGTTTCCGGTCGTCTCTGAGGAATTCTTTAGGGGGTGATTCTACAACCGTGGGAATGGGGTAATGGCCATCTTTTTCAGGGATATTGGGAGATTTCACTGGGGACTGAATTCTTGGAGGGGATCCGCCGTAGGCTCCGTATACCTCACCTTCATGTGCGGGTGGCTCCTTAAGAATTTCTTGAACAGGTTCTTCTATGGAAATCTCTTGTTGAATTGGGGATAAAGATGGTCTAAACTCTTTTCTCCTAACCGGAAGGTTGGAGGGGGTTCTTGGGAAGTCACTTTTAGGAGTGGAACATGTAGGTTCACTGTCAGGACGCACTCTTCCTGCAACTACATCGCTGTATCTTCTTCTTTCCACAATCTCATCACTATACCTTTTTTCTTCAACGAGGTTGTTGTCTCTTACAGGTTCCACCGGGATTTGTCGTTGCACAGGAGTCTGGAGGCTCCAAGAGTTATTTCCACTCTGAGTCGGCTGAGGTGGGGGGATTGAGTAAGAGTTGTATTCTAGCTGAGTTGGTTGTGGAGGGGGAGTTGGGAAGTAGTTGTGTCCGGACTGAATTAGTGGCATCGTGGGAATTTGGAAAGAATATCGGGGAGACCTTCGATCTGTCGGAGGAGAAAGATCCTCCACTTCATCTATTTCTTCTAACTCTTCCACTTCTTCTACTTCTTCTACTTCATCGTCTCCTCGCTCAGAAGGGACTCCTGGGTCACTTCCTGGTGTTTCTCCCTCAATTCTTTCCTTTTCTTCTTCTTTGGAATTCCAAACTTCGTCGTTCATAAAGTCAAACTGTGACTCAGTGATCTTTTCTGCCGGAATCACCTTAGCATTGTCCACATGGACGGGAAATGTTCGGCCTGAGCTTAAACAAATTACCATTAATTTGTTTGGTCCTCTTAAACATCGGACAATGTATGGCCCTTCGAATTTGGGACACAATTTCGAACTTTGATGAGGCTTTTTGACAGCTCTAATGAAAACGTAATCTATTATTTTGAACTCTCTTTGCTTTGCCTTTTTATGTTGTTGTTCCAAAGTCTTTGTGGTTTCCGCTTCTAGCTTCTCTCTGGCCAAATCTCTTATATAATCGATCCTTTCTACTATCGTGTCTACCTCATCCGAGATGAATCTCATCTTCTCTGTCTTGTTCACAAAGGGTGACACATAGTCCGGCATCTCATACGGGACTCTTTTTACGTAACCATGCAAAAGAAAGTGGGGAGAAGACCCTATAGATCGATTATACGCGGAATTGATAGCGATTTGGGCAAAACTAAGGTATTTATCCCAGTCTCGGTGATTTTCTTTCACGTAGTGTCGTAGAAAAGATTCAATATCTGCATTGATTCTTTCTACAGCGCCGTTCTGGGAGGCTTTGTAAGGCAAAATTTCCACCTTTTTTATTCTCCATGCCTTACATAAGTCCTTAAATACATGACTTGTAAATTCAAGTGCATTGTCACTCACGAGCAGCTGGGGGGCACTATGCCTACATATGACCCTCTCCTGCAGCGCTCTGGCAAATTCTTGGCTCGTCCTAGTTTTACAAGGCACTAGTTCAACATATCTTGTTAAGACATCACGAAATACTAAGATGTATTTGGCCCTTGACAGTGCAAGTAGGTAATTTTCCAATGCTGTCAACATGAACGCGTGAAAAGGATGTATAGGGCAGAGGCCATCTGCTGATCTCTGCTGTTGGAGGTTTCGGACCCTTGGTTCTTGCACACGACATACATTGACTACAATACTCTTTTACCAGCTTTGGTAGGAGGGGGAAAATATATATTTCTTCCACCCTTTTTTCCGTTCTCAGCTGTCCTCCGTGCCCGCCTCCTAGTGAAACATAGCATTGGTCTATCACGGTGTAGATCATACTGTCAGGGACTTGTATAACATAAGGTTTAGACTGTGTTGCGTAATACAAAACACCTTTAATGAAGATATGGGGAAATGTTTTTGGGTTTTCTTTTGGCCATTTTACTAATTTGCCTAATCTAGGACATTTCTCTTGTTCTTTTATGAAATTTTCTCGACTGAGAATAAAATCTGTTCGAGGCAACTTCCCTTTGTTCTTTTCCATACTTTTGGCAAAAAGGACGTTTGGTGCCGGATGTCTACTCAGATAATCCGGGGCAACATTATGCTTTCCTTTTTTATACACTATGGTGGGGGAAAAACTATTAACGAATAAATTCCATCAAGCCAGACGGCCGGTCTGTTGGTTATTACGAAAGATGAAACAAAGGGGTTGGTTATCGGTGATAATGGTCACCTTGTAACCGAACACGGTGTTTTTAAACTTTTGCAAGCAAAACACCACGGCCAAACATTCCTTCTCTATCGTATCATAATTCCTCTCACTTCCCTTGAGCACGCGCGAAACAAAGGAAAGGGGCTTCTCCCTTCCATCATCTGTTAATTGGTACAACACGCCCCCTATTCCGTAATCACAGGCATCTGTATTCACGAAGAATTCCTTGCTATAATTAGGGAAAGTTAGCTGTGGCTGCATCACCAACTTATCTTTTAAAGTGTCAAAAGCCTGCTGTTGCTTTTCTGTCCATATAAAAGGGACATCTTTCTTTACCAGGTCGTACAGAGGTTGTGCTACTACTACAAAGTCCTTTGTTAAAAAGCGAAAGTAGGAGAAGAACCCTAAAAGGCTCTGTGTCTCCTTTACATTCGTCGGAGGAACAAAACTTTTCATAGTTTCTACCTTCACAGGGTCTGGACTAATTCCATCTCTTCCTATCTTAAACCCTAGGTACAAAACTGATGTTTGTAAGAAGTTGCACTTTGATAGTTTTACTTTCAGCTTATTTTCTCTAAAAGCCGTGAAGACTTTTCTTAAATTTTCAAAGTGTTCAGTGACATTTTTACCTAGGACCAGTACGTCATCGAGATAGACTTGTGCTATAGGTCCTAGGAGATGGCTTAAGGCGATGACCATTGCTCTAGCAAAGGAAGAAGGTGCGTTCTTGTGGCCAAATGTGAGGCGAGTAGGGCAAAACAATCCTTTTCTTGTCCTGAACGCCATTAGCTTTTGCGTCTCCTCACCTATTTCAAGGGCGTTATAAGCATCGAGGAGGTCGATACTGGTAAATACTGTGTTACCCCTTAGGGACGTAAATATCTCCTCAATCGAAGGCAAAGGAAAAACGTCCTGAACGCTGAAAGAATTAAGATATCGATAATCGAAGCAAATACGAGGTTTTGAACTGTTTTTCTTTGCTACAACTAGCAAGGGCGAAGAATGAGGGCTGTAGCAGGCTTTTATATATCCCTTTTTCAACGCTGCATCGGTATAATCATCTATACTGTTTCCTGAAAATAACCTTAGGTGCATCGGGTAGTAACTCAATCTCGAATTTTTGAAGCGGCCAAACAGGGACTGTATCATCATCAAGGGCCAGTACATCATGGTACTCCATCAAAAGTTTAAGTAAATCTTCTAAATACTCTGGCTTCTCGAGCACACAATTCTCGGCATCTTCCTTTGACATCTTTTCTTCAATAATTTCTTTGTACACTTGCCTTAATTCTGTCTTCGTAAGACCTTTTGAGCAAGTGACTACATTAGCAGAAACTATTCCCTGGTTTCCTTTTATGTCTGTGCTTCTTTCGATTTGTTCGCTAATAATCGGATAACTTTCTCCTATACGTGCACCTTTTTTCAAATGAATTTGTTGAGTACTCAAATTTACGTAGCTGAGGATAACTGTATTACCCCTCACAGGACTGACTGTATTAGCTATATACAATGGTCCCATGCTAAAAGCTGGTGTCATTATACACTTCCGTTCCAGCTCAAAATCGTCTTGAGTTTCGGGCCTAAGTCTCAGATATCCACTCGATTGACTGGGTAAAACAGTGTTCTCTATCACTCTTAGTTCTATCTTTATTCCCTCATCGAGCCTCAAATAACCATCCTCACTAAGGTCAGGGGTCGATGGAAACTGTAATTTTCCCGATTGATTCGAACCTTCTTTCACATCTGAGGGAGTGTGCTTGAGTTTTGGCTTAGCTCCTCTGGGATCAGCGCTGTGATGAGTGGAGGTTTGAGTCCTTGTTATCTCCCACCCTGTGCTTCTCTTCACCTCGTCCGTCTCCACTTGAGCTGTTCCTTTCAACACAACTCTCTCTTCTCCTCCTCCATGTTCAGACACTGGCTGCCTCTGCGAAATTTGAACTGACAAGGCTGTCTTTCCCTCCTGGGATACTGACAGATTGGCCTTCCTTCTCGGTGGAAGGTGTTTATCCGCAGCTCGTGCGGGGTTCACTGACAAAGCGGCCTTCCGATAGGAAAAATGCTTATCCGCAGCTCGTGCGGGGTTCACTGACAAAGCGGCTTTCCGATAGGAAAAATGTTTATCCGCAGCTCGTGCGGGGTTCACTGAAAAAGCGGCCTTCCGATAGGAAAAATGCTTATCCGCAGCTCGTGCGGGGTTCACTGACAAGGCGGCCTGGGAAAAATGCTTATCCGCAGCTCGTGCGGGTTTTTCTGACAAGGCGGCCTGGGAAAAATGCTTTACTCTCTTTCCCCTGGGCACTTGTGCCTGGGGCGGATACTTTTGGTACCGCTTTGGGTCTCTTACTCGATTAAGATTCCCATCTGAATACTCTCTAATTAAATAAATACCGTGGCGGGCAAAGATCGGTATGTCTATATCCCTACCTTCTCTTATAGACATTTTTGCAGAAAAAAGATTTAGAGTTATGGGTAGGTTAGCGAGGATGTTATTGCCTAAAAGAATATCCCAGCTCGGCTCTCCCTTGACATCGCTCACCTGGAACGTAGTGAGATAATGCCTCTCATGTACACGAAGGTACAATTGAACTTCGCCCTTTAGTACTGTTGGACTGTTATCCACCCCCTGTACTATCAGGTCGGTCTTTTGGAGGGGTACTTTAAATTTTCCCTCAATCTCCAATTCTTTTAACCGCCGGGGCGTAATGAGAGACACGCTCGATCCGGTGTCGACCAGCACGCAGGCCTTGGCCTCCATACTACTTATGGAAGGAGCAAGGTAAACGTTTGCGCAAAAATGTCGGCCTAGCTTAAAAGATTTCTTCGCGGCCTCCTCCTTCCTTTTCTTAGCTGCCCACTTCTCTTTTCTTTTCTTAAATTTCTGCTTTATTCGTCTCCTCTCTTTGCCACTAGTCGAAAATTTTCCCTCTCTATCTTTTCTTCTGGATAGGAAAATTCTCCCTCTTCTTCATACTCTTCAAAGTCTTTCTGTAGACTCTCAGTCACATACACTTTTGTGTTCTTCCTCTCTTTCCCGTCTGGGGGTCTATACCCTTCTTTCTTCTGGGGAAAGGTCCTGGGCCCTCGCTTATCTGGGTTATAGGGCTCTGGTTTCTTAGATTTCAACCCTTTCTCCATATCGATCCTGCTGTTGTATGGGTTGAACATTACCTCTGTCTCGGGGTTAGGTCTCCATGGCGGGGCCCCTCTACAGCCAACCTGCGACCCCCTTCGATGATAGGCTCTACAGTGTCGGCAGTAGGGCCACTCCCAACGACAGGCTTGGGAAGAGTGTCCTACTGATTCACAAAAGAAGCAAATATTGTGTTCCCTCAGCTCTTGTGCGGACATCTTCTTTATAATGCCTTTAAATTTTGGTGGAGCGTAACCCGTTTTCACCTCTTCACGCCTTTTCAGAAAGGTGTTAATTGGTTTCACCTCTTCTCTCCTTTTTTGAAAGGTGTTATTGGACACCATCTCCTCCCTTCTCCTAT
>JABUQX010060781.1:40000-42500 GCA_015478945.1 Trachelipus rathkii | reverse complement strand
ATGCTGTTCATATACGGGCAGCTTGCGTTGCGGCACTAAATTTAAATCAGAGAGAATATGTCATCAACCGCACATCCATTAAAAGGGATAGAGAAAAGTTTGTAAGCAAGCAACATTAAGTATTAAATCTAAATTTAATTATTTGAAATTAAACTATGTAGTTATTCACTGGGATTCTAAAATGTTCCCTTATACTACCTGAAAAAAGTCAGTTGATCTACTCCCAGCTATAGCAACAGTTTTCAACGTAGAACAACTTTTAGGAGTTTCAGATATTTCATTAAGAACAGGTATAAAGATATATCATCAACTATATATGATACACAACAGGAATGGTCACTACTGAACACTGTTCAAGCTTTTGATTTTGTCACAACTGCTAGTAATATAGGGAGGCTAAACGGCTTATGTTATCTTCTCGAACAAAAACTAAATCGTGATATCATGTTTTTTGGTTGCCGACACTATATTTATGAGATTATATTGCAGGGAGTTTTCACCCACTAAAGGGCCAGAGATTCCTTTATTTAAAAGATTTCAAAAAGCTTGGAACAATATTAACAAGGCACAATATTTGACATGTGAGACAGAAACAGATGTAATAACAATATTAAAAGATGATGTAAGTGAGATCTTACTGCATGCCCAAAATAAAATTAAAGAGAATCAACCTCATCACGATTATCAAGAATTTTTGGAACTAGCAATAATTTTTCTAGGTAATCTATCACGCGGAATACATATCCGGTAACCAGGAGCATATCACTTAGGAAGATGGATGGGAAAAGCAATATATTGCTTAAAAATATAACTTTTTAGAAAACAATTTAAATTAACACCAACAGAGGAGAAAGCACTAAAACGAATATGTTGTTTTATAATAAAATGTTATGTGAAAGCATGGTTTTCTACTACAAATGCAATTGAAGCTCCCATGAATGACATTAATTTTCTTAAAAATCTTTTTGAATACAAAAACCACGATAAATCTATTGCTGAAGAAGTAATTCATAAAATTATTAGTCATTTATAGTATTTAAGTGAGGAATGTGCAGCCTTTTCCATATATGATGAAAGAATAAACGATGACATGAGAAGAAAGATGGCCCAGATATTAATAAAACAAAGCATACCGTCACAAACTATTGAAACCACGGATACCGAACATCAAGTCGAAGAAAAAGGAAATACACTGTTTATCAAAGAAGATGATTTGTAATATTTCCTTAATGTAACTCTACCTATAGATTTACTTTTAGCATCAGGTTGCAGAATATATTTATCAGGTTTGGTCTTTCTGAAGAATTCCTACAAACTGATCCTGTTGACTGGAAAAATCAAGAAAGCTTCATGAAAGGAAGAGAAGTTGTAGCTTTATTAAGGGTGGTAAACGACACAACAGAAAGAGGAGTAAAAGTAAGGACAACAAATTTAATGATAAAGTTTGCAAAAACGAAGAACAAAATCAACATGTTTTACAGGTAAACTAGGTAACTAATAATCACAAAATCTATCATTATGTAATTGTGTAATTTAGTAATATATTTCATACAGTTTTATATGTTTTTAAATAAATTTAATAAGTTTTAAATATAATTCTTTGGTAATTTGGATTTAAATACGTAAAGTAAATTAATCTTTCTTCTTTTTATTCAAGGTTGTGCAAGATTATTGAAAAATATACTCGGATCATACCCGTGATATATTGAAAGGAAAAAATAATAGGTTAAATTCTTATTCTCCGATTAGATTGTAGGTGGACGAATGCACATTCAATTACTATATTCAAAAAATTATGAACATTTTCTGTTTTTATTGTCTTTTTCGAAAAGTTAAGAATTTAAAAAATTGATATCAATAAAGTTTAAAATTTAATCATGTTTTCAAACTTTAACCTCTATGGGGCACGGGTTAATATTATCCTACTGATCTGAAATTTTTTATAGATTATTTTCATATGTAATGGAACAAGTCTACCGAGTCCTACTTTTTATTCTGGAAGAAAAAATATTTCACTTCTATATATAAGGACCAGTCATATATATATATATATATAAATATATAAAGAATATATATATATATATATATATATATATATATATATATATATATATAATATATATATATATAGTATATATATATAATATATTATATATATATATATATATATATAACCTTTATTAAACCGGAGAGCAATAAAAGAGTTTAACTTTGTAAAGTTGGTACTTTTAATATTTGTCATGAAAACAGAATAATATACTAAAGGAATATTTTATCCTAATAAAACCCATTTCCTTTCTACCTCTTTTTCTTTCCCTCTGTCTTTCTGTATGTATGTATATATATATATATATATATATATATATATATATATATATATATATAATATATATTTATTATATATATATATATATATATATATATATATATAGTGGCCAGGATAAAAGAGGCCCCAAGTCTTATAACAACATGCAGACAATTAACTCGTTTATTGTATATA
>JABUQX010060781.1:32500-35000 GCA_015478945.1 Trachelipus rathkii | reverse complement strand
CTAAAAAAAAAATACAAACCAACAATTTATTACCGGTCTTTTAGAGAGGGTTAATGTGGATAATGATAATGATTTTATTTCCCTTTTCCTGTTTGAATATCAATCGGATTATGAGTCTAAATCTTCTTTTTTATTTTTCACACAATTTATTGTTGATTTTGAGTAAATGTACATGGCTTAAATATAGGGATTATTTCGTACAATAATTTGTATTTTTTTTCTCTACAGATCTAAATAAGGTGTTATATGTTAAACTTAAATTCTTTTTTATTATTTTTCTGAACATGTGGACAGAAGAACCAAATTTCCCTTTTATGGCGAAGAAAAACACATGCATTTCAATATTTTATACCTTTAAAATCTTAAAAATCAATTTTTTATACATATCTTTAAATGGTTTTTCAAAATTATTTCTTTATATGATTTAATTAATTTTTTTACAATAAATATTAAAATTCTATTTACTTCACGTTTGTTTTAACCTAATTTAAAAATGTAACAATCAGAAAATTTTGGTCATGTACATCAAAAATTTGGTCCCACTTATCTGAATTTTTTCTTCTTCTTGTCCTTTTGTTTAAAAATTTTTTATATTTGGATGCCATTGATAAATAGTTGTTTGCTCGTGCTTCCATTTAAAAAAAATTAAAATAAAAATTTTCCAGAGAATGACCAGGAATCACATTCTTGTAAATAGATATTGTAGTCAATGGCCTACCATTTTTTTTAAAAATAAAAGTTTTCAGAGTTGACGTGGATTCAAATTTTCTTGTCAATAGAGATTGTAGTTACTGAACTTCCATCTTTTTTTCAGAAATTACAATCCTGCTTTCTTTGACGGTGTTCATGACCGTTGTGGCAGAGAAATTGCCTCAGGTTTCAGATGCAATTCCGTTGTTAGGTAGAGTATTAGTGTTTTCCCATAACAACATGTCGCTATTATCTGTTCTGAAATAAATGGCAAAGCGTTGAGATCTTACTATACTGTACTACAAAAAAAGCTATAATTGTTACAGTTGTACATAAATTTACTTTTACAATCATTTTATGTATTAAACATTTTGTTACTTTGTAATGAAATAAACAACAAAAACAACAACTAGTATTTTGAGTTCAACAATTCTTATTACAATCATCAATTTCAATAAAGGGTAGATTTAATTTTACAATCATATATATTTTTTTCTTCTTTTTAATTAATAAATATAAGCTAGCATATGCTTTTCTATTTATGAACTGTAGAACAACCCTCTTTTGAATAGGTAGTATAAACATGTTACCTACATGTAAACATGTAACTACCGTGACAAAGAGTCGTCTTTAGCATGCTTTGTCTTTATGTTGATGCCATAACAACAAATATTTAAAAATATCAATTTAAAAATAACCATTTAAATAATTATGATGTATTAAGTAATTATATATATATATTCGAAATATTTATATATCTATGATAATGATAGATCAATGCAATTGTTTTTATTCCTTCTAGAAAACGCTTAATAACAACAATTATAATCTGGCCGAAATACCTTTCCAAAAAAATTATATTATTTACCATCAATAATATAATTATAATTTAAAATTTTATACAAAAAAAGTTTCAATGTCTTTGATATTTGTAATTATATTTAATTATAATTATTAACCTAATAGAGCTTCTTAATACTAATAAAATTTTAGCTATTAAAAATTTTAAAATAATTTTAACCAAATTAAAATAAATTGAAAATTATTACTACCTTATTTTTATAATAATTTTAATGATTTTCAATAAAAAATTTATAATAAATAAATTATTAATTAAATAATTCTTTTAATTCAGACCCTACCTTAATAATAATAATAATAATAATAATAATAATAATAATAATAATAATATATAATAAAAATAATAATAATAATAATAATAATAATAATAATAATAATAATAATAATAATAATAATAATAATAATAATAATAATTATAATAATAGTATTGAAAGGAAAAATATTATATATATAATATATATAATATATATATATATATATATATATATATATATATATATATATATATATTATATACTACTATATATATATATATATATATAATATATATATATATATTATATATATATATGGTCTAGAAGAAAGTTCTATCACATTAAAAAATGAAATGCTTAATAATATACTAACATTTATTACTAGCAGTTCTCCAAGTATCAAACGGTGTGTATGTAATAAACTCTTCATAATAATTACTAAAATTTATCATCTTTAAACCCGAACTAAAAAATCACTGTAAAGCATGAACTCCTAATTACATACTTAATTATAGTTTGTTTTTTTTGTTTTGTTTTTTATAAAAAGCAACGTTGTAATGAATGTTTTGAATATGTTAAGCATGAATTGCATGAATAACATTAGGAAAAAAAAAGATAGAAATTTTTAAAGCCATTTTTTTTTAAAAAAAGGGTTATTTCTTATTGTTATTGCATTTAAAATCGATGTATCATTG
>JABUQX010060781.1:0-20000 GCA_015478945.1 Trachelipus rathkii | reverse complement strand
CACTGAATTTGACGAAGTAGCGTAGGTTTCTTCTCTTCTTTTCTACCTTTCATTGTTTGATTAACATTAAATAAGTAGTTACATCTACTTTCCCACATTTTAATCAAGCCTTCGAATTACTTATCAATCAGATATAATAACTATTGTGTTATGACCTTTTGATATTCTATAAGTATCGTACAAAATTTACATTACAAATAAAAACAGCATTTCTGTAAGCTGACTATGATTACATGCAAATCATCTTTAATAAATAGGCAGTTATTAATTTTTTTTTACAGTTTTTACTACCGCTTACGGTCGGAGCCCTATTCAAGAAGATGGTGTAATTTCATATGTTATAACGTTTTTAATTTATAAATTTTCCGTTGTTATTGGAAAAATGTTGCAATAAATTTAAAAAATAAAAACTCAGATTTCTTATGGGTGGCTATTTGAATTATGTTAATTATAATATAAATGTTCTTCAATGTTCTTAAATGTTCTTTTATTATAAAACGTAAAACTCCTTTAAGGTACACTGGAGAATGTATATATTCTTACGTTATGATGTTGCAAATAGTTTCCTTAAAACAGTATTTCAGTTTAGAGATTTTTATATCATAAACTACTCCCATATGTGATTAAGCACTCTAAAAGTGTTAAAATCTGATTTTATTAAGAACTTCCCTTCGTAATTTAACGGTCGAGAGAAATTTCATATGTTGATCTTTTATATGACTATTTAATTAGACGTTCCGTATTTAATGAAACTCATTTTAAATTCATTTATCATCATTTTTTTTTCTTGGTAAAAGACCTGCCATTTTCATTATGTTATTTGACATTAACTATTATAAATGTTAATTTTGATTGTTTCCAATCGTATCTTTTTCTGTTCCAGCGTGTTATTCCAGCCAGAAATTTCATTTATTCCAATTAAAACTATAGATATGCATTTTTAAGTTGCTTATTATTTTAAATTATGTGATTGATGAGTTGTTTGTTAAATGTTGTTGTATCTCCTCTAATGAGTTTGTTTTCAATCTGGTTCAGTTCAATATATTATATTCTATCTTTGAAAGTTTTCCCTCTTTAGCTATGTTCTTTCTTTTATTTATCTGACTTCTTCTGCCCATTTATTTAGATATTCTTTATAGTTTACACTTTGATATTCTAGTTGAATAACGTTGAACACACTGATCAAATTCTTATGCTCACCAAATTCCAGTTGGTTTTAATTGGTCATGTAGATTGCAAAATTTGTTTTTTAGCTCTAATCCAAATTTTTTAGTGTTTTCTGCAGGGAAGTTAAATCGATGAGTGGTGTTTTACTTCGAAAAAAAAGTTCCCCTTTTCCGTATTAAGTTTAATTTAATTTTGTTCTTCACACACACACACCTACACACACAATTCGGCGATAACTTCATTATCAAATGTATTTAGAACTGACATTATTGGGATATTTTTTTTATTGTTAGGCAAAATGTAATTTGATGCTTTTCTGTACCGTAGAATTTTGAAAAACTAATCTTAGTATTTGGGTATTTACTCGTAAAAATTTCCTCATATAAAAAGTTTCAATCTTCATTAAATTTTATCCAAATCAATCACCCTATTTATATCCCACATTGGTTAAAAACTTTCATACTGTAATGTTTGTAATTCTGTTTCTCTCTTTTATTTTAAAATGGACTATGTGTATTTGTAGTTGATGATATCCTCTTGTGCGTTGAAAGCACATCATAGAGGTTTCAAGTTCCTCTTTTTGTTTTCTAGAAGTTGGTCATAAGCTTAGATTATTTTGAAAAATGATATCTTCTGCGATTCATGACTTTTAATGATGCAACCTGAAATTTTCCCCCTCTATTTAATTATTGCTTACCGAAGGAAGAAGAATCGCTGAGTTTGTCATTATTAATATTTATAATTTTTAATTATTTGTTTTTTTTCCTTCTTAACAAACCCGAGATGTTCCAGATATTCCTTTCTAGTTAGTTTCTTTATATCCTCTTTGTGAAAGGGTTCCGCAGTTGAACTTACTAAGTTCATTTTTCAGAAGCAGCCAATCCAGACGAACCACCCACTGCTCTCGGAATATATATCCATGACGTAGACAAACGTACCCCGGTCACCTCCGGAAAAATAGGGCGTTTCTCATTTTTCCTTGTTTAACTAGGAGGGTGGACAATAAATTATACCACGTTTGCACAAGGTGGTGAACATTGGTTTAGTGGTGCGTTGAACAGCCCTATCACTAATCATAATATAGATTATGGTTAATAACTCGCTTCCCCATCTGCTAACTATGGACCCACCTGTTTTGTTTTTTTCACTAAAGATAATATATATATATATATATTATAATATATATATATATATATATATATATATATTTATATAGTATTATATAAATATTATAAGATTATACAACTATAATATATAAAATATATAATATAATATATATATAATATATATATATATATATATATATATTATATATATATAATATAATATATATATATTATATAATATAAATTATATAATATATATATAATATAATATAATAAATATATAATTATATATAATAATATAATACTAATATAATATAATATATATTATAACAGAAATATAATTGTGTAACCACTAAACGATGTTACAATATATTTTCACTTGTGGCATATTATATTAAAAATTTTAGGATTTAAAAAATTAATCTAAATTAAATCATAGTAAGTCCTAGTATTGAATTGTCCATTCAATAACACTACTCCAAACATTTAGAAAGCTGTATTTATACAAAGTTATACTTATGTCAGAAATTGGATGTAAAAATGATAGAAATATAGAATGAAGTTATTATTATTTATTTAATCAATTAAATATACACATATTTGAATACGGATAACTTTATATATATAATAATATATACTATATATATATAATATATATATATAATATATATATATATAATATATAATAATATATTATAATATATATATATATATATATATATATATATATACATATAAATATATAGGGATATGTGTATGTATATATATATATATATATATATATAAATAACTTATATATTATATATATAACTATATATATATATATATATATATATATAGCAAGTAAATTGCTGTCCAAAATCAATGTAAGACCCTCCATGAGTATGCTCTAGCGAGTATTTTATTGATTGGAACATCCTCTGCGCTGACCTTGCCTATTGATTATTTCTGCTTCATTTCAAGGAGGTATCTCTAGCAAACTCTTGACTACTCACTTGAGTACTTCTTAAACAGTCTAATGACCTCTCACCAAAATTCCACTTCTTCACATGTACTTCTTTCTTTCGTTAACAAGCACACATTCGAGTATCTTAAGTAAAGTTAAAAAGTCGAAGAAGGAAACAATCGTAACAATGAAAGTCATCCAAATTCCTCCCTATCATCACTTGAATTTGATGACTCAAAATGCCATGGTTACTCTTCAAAGCTTTGTCCAATCCCCAACACTATCTTCACGTTTCATTAAGGACATCTCTGTATTTTTCCACACCCTTCACCCCTATGTCGACAACCCACCCCTCATTATTTCTTTCATTTGAAAAGCAAAGAAATAGCAAAGAAGTCTTGCTAAGAGATGACTTGAAGCAATTTATCTTTAATCTTTTAACCCTATAATGGGGCAGTGAAAACAATGTTGTTCAAAACCAAAACCTCAGTCCTTCATTTTTCTGCACAACACACAACTATTACATTTTCTTCGAAAACACATAACTCAAGCCTTTGCGTATCCTAAATATTGCTGGAGTTTCATTTTGCTTTATCTTCCTAGGAGGGATCACAACATTTATTTTAATGAGCACGTTTTTTAAAAGGTTGGGTGCTCTGAGTTTCTTCAAAATTTCTTGATACCACCCCAGCTACTTGCTTTTTTTTAGAATTGTCATATGTCCCAGTATAAAGTATGCCTCACATCTCTGAAATGGTTCTATTCACATGGTTCTCCTTGAAAAGGTGAAAAATTGGAATATTCGCTTTATCAACACATTTGCACTCAAAAAGTCTCTACAATCTCTTTTTTCCCCCGTCAAATTATGGAGTAACTCCATTTATACTATTGCTACTACAACGGACACCCATTTTTTGAACTACCCTGTAGCAAACCTCTTCCATTTAGACAGATTGGTGATATACGTCTTTCCGCAGGATCTCATCTCTTCATTGCTCAGCTCTTTGACCACAGGCTTAAATGCTACGCACAATTTAACATGCACCCCTTAAAGTCTGGAACATACCTCTTTTATTTATTCCTCAATTTTCCTTGCCTTGAATTATAATGTATAATTTTTTTGATTTTCCCCCATCTCAAGTGGAATTCAGTCGGCTTCTAACATTTTCTGATCAGATTAGACATAAAAATTATATATATATATATAAATATTATGATCATATTAGACAATAAAATAATTTAATATTATATATATATATATTATATATATTGAATAATATATATTATATAATATCTATTTAGTATTATTATATATATATATACCTCATATAATATTATATATTTAAATATATTTATATATATATAATAATATATATATATATATATATTATATAGAATACTATACTAGTATATATAATTACTCACTATATAGATATATATATTATAATATATCATATATAATAATATATAATTTATATTATATATATTATAATATATGATATATAATATAGTGAGTATATATATATATATATACTATATATATATTCTTATATATATTATATACAGTCTGTATATATATATATTACACGAATGTTTTAAATCTGGATGAATGAAAAATATAAAGTATATAATAATCTATACATATATTCATATATTATATTATATTACTACCAACATAGTATATAGTAATATATTATAATTATTTTATTATATATATATATTATATATTATTATAGTATAGTATATACTTATACTATTACTCATATAATATATAATACTATAATATATATATGTAATATTTTATTTATATTTATATATTTATATAAACTTAATTTTAAATTCTATCTCTTATCTATAATTTATTAATTTGATATATATATATATCTTTTAGTATATAATAATATAAATATTATATAGTATATAGTATATAGTTCACCTACTATATAGATATATATATATATGATTAAATAAAAAAAATCACATAACTATTATATATATATATATGATATATATATAACTATTATTATAGATTAACTATTAATATATATTCGACGAAGTTTTCATATGTACGAAAAGTTTATACATTGTGATTGCAATATTTTTAGACATTCAAATAATATACAAAAAAATATATAAAATTAATTATATATAATTGATTATACATATATATTATATATATTTAATAAATACTACTAAAATATATAATATAGTATATATATATTAGTATTATATATTAATATATATCATTATATTCTCTATACTATCATATATATATATATATATATATATATACTCAGAAATAATATTTATATTGAAGTTCATTTGTACTGAATACCAACCACTGTCTCACAAGAGGAAGCGTCACACTGGGCTTTGATCACAATTTTTCCACTGGTGTGGAGGTCCTACGCCTCAAAATGATATTATATAATTGTTCACAAAAATTGTGAATGGCAAAATGAATAATTCATGCAAAAATAAAAGTAAATAAGCGAAATAAAATGAGGTGTATTCTCAGCTTATAAATGGTCCTGAATGTTACATACAAAATCATATGCTGAGAAAGAATATTCCGTTCTGAAGATAAGGAGAAAGTGAAGTTACTGTGAAAGCATGAGAGGATTCCAGATTAAGATATGGGATAATCTTTTTAAACGTTGTTATGGACAAAAAATAAGAAAATTCGACAGGTGAAATTGGGTCCAATCTGGGGACAATCAATGAAAGATATTAAGTGAACATATTGTGGGTATGGCGACTTCAAAATTTGCAGATGGGAGAAGCGGGTTCCGTGACATGTAGTGGTTGTGAGTGATATTGGTGTGTAAATACGGAAGCGTTGCAAACGCTTTCTACGGCGAGAGGAAACCACTCACTAATGTTACGGCTTTATATTTCTAAGTTTCGCCCCTCGCTGATTACTCGTCTAACACTCTTGCCAAATAAGATCGTAAGCTTTGTCGAAAAGCAGAGATAATAACGAATATAAGAGACGACCTTGTCCAATGACATCCTGGATTTACCTAGAAACAGCTCCAAAAAGAGAAAGGAGGCCATTTTGCCTCTCTATCAAAGCGATTTCGATGCCAGTTACCTTAAGTGATAGGGGCCTACATAGATATTTGCTTCCTACGAGAGCTGAGCAGACGAAGAGAAATTGTTGTTACACCGGATACCATAGAAATTATAGAATAGGGGCTTTTAAGCATCCTGGAGGCATTGAGCGAATCTGAATGAATGACACAAGACTGGAATTGGTTAGGAATAGAATTTGAGAAAGGGCATTATTTATAGCCATTAATTCTACCGTAAAAATTGAAGAATTGAGGGAGGAGGGTTTAGAGATGTTGCGATCAAGTAAAATAGCAGATACACCCACACTTTTCCCTGTTTTTGAGCCGTCAGTAAACACTGGAGTAAATTCATCGTTAACTGTGGAATGAGAGAGGACTGATGAATTTAACATGGTAGCGGGGTGGCTAGATTTGGAGAGAGACGTCAAGACCATTTAGAGAATGGGAGCAGGGAATAGCCAAGGTGTATAACCTTGCAAATGGATGTTGAGTAAATTAAAGATATTATAAACTGTCTTTGCAAAGATTCAGTAAGAAGGATTCTGAGGTATCTTCCCAAAATCGGTGTTAGAACAGATGGTATTGGGGTTTGAAAGCGAAGATAACTTGTGAACATGACGTATTCCCTTCGAAGAGAGAGTGGCATTACACCGGATTCAACATCAAGACTCACCCCGGGTGAGATCGGGAGGCTCCAGTGAAGATAAGGACTGCCTTGTTTTGGATGGGATCTAACAGGTGTAGTAGAGTTGGGGAGCCCTGATTATATACTACGCAGCCACAGTCCAGCTTTGATCGGATTAGGGTAATATAGAGACGTAAAAGGACTTGCGATCAGCACCCCAAGATATTGAGGCAAGATGACGTAATAGGTCAAGCACACGATTACAAGCCTTTTTCAGTTTAATGTGTAGTGCGTATGTTAGGTGGTCATCTAGAATGAGACCTAGAAATCTGACTTGTGAAATTACAGAAATGGCCGAACCATATAAAATTAAGTTTGCGGGAGGAAGGTGGCAATTTCTTCGACTCCTTTTTTTCCTAAATAGTAATGCTAAGATTTTGGTGGGTGAGAAATGGAAGCCAAAGGAATTACTCCATTATGAAATATTCTTAATAGATAGTTCAAGATGCCTTTCAAGAAATGGCAACCTGGCACAGGCAATATATAGCGAAAGGGCATCAACATAGAAAGAAAAATTGACCGTCGCTGAGATAGAACTAACGATGTCAATGAATCCGAAGCAAATAATAATACATTTAGAACACTGCCCTGCGGAGAACGCCTCCATTCAGAGTAAAGTGGCGTGATTAGAACAGAAGAGTCACCGACCTGGATGGATCTGTCCACAGAAGCATTTAATAAAAGAGGAGGGGATCTGACCTCGGAATCCATAGCGATGTGGATTTAAGGACAATGACCCCAAGTTCTCACGTTGGTATCATAAGCTTTTTCAAGGGTCAAAAAAGACACAAGAACCACCCAAAACAATGCCAGTATGAGAAGGCGTTCCCGGACTCTCAATGCATCGCAGTTAATTAACAAATGAATCCGCGCGATGGAACGATTGTTTGCGGAAAACCAAAAATTGGAAGTTTGAAAGAGCTGGGCGACTCTCCAGAACAGAAGAAGGCGGCCCGGAAACCATTTTCTCCATTTAATTTTTACAAGTACACAGGTCAGCAAATGTCATTTCCTCTCTGAGTTGCTCCTCAACTTTAAGCATATTTTAAAGCAGGATGCTGATGCAACGTACAATGTATAAGTAAAATATAGAAAAAGAGAATTACTATCCAGATTTGTTATGCAGATGCAGCAGAAACGCCGGATGCCAAGAAGTGAATATGACGTCCCTTATTAGAAGCTTAAGTCTGAGCCAATGGACACCTCTTTTGCCTTTTCCTATCAGTTTAATTTACTCTGCAAGTGTATTACAATACGGCTATAGATGTGTGATCTTCTACTTCGCTTTGAAAGTCTGGCGGAATCAAAGAATGATTTTTGATATTTTTCGACATTCCTGAAGATATTCAAAAATCAAACTGGAAAATTTCGTGACTTTTAGGTAATGGACCCATCTTCGTATATTTCAAGTTTAAAGTCATTTCAAAAAACGTATCAGCTGAAGTGAAAAATGTCATAAACATAGGCTTTGAAAAAATGAAAACATACACAGAAAAAACACCCGAAAAAGACATTTTATAGGTCAGAAACAGCTACAATTTGTTGTTTTTCTGATCGAAATTGGTTGAAAAGTAAGAAATTTATGTCCACTTATAGGTAAGGGATAACATTGGATACTGCCCTTAAAGAGGTTTCGCTATAAAAGTGGATTGGCGACGAGAGGGGAATCGTATCGATCCAGTCCTTATGGATATCCGACTATTGTTAAAAGAAGATGTTGAAATTCCCCAGTGGGTCAAGGTGCTCGATTGCAACACATGGAAAGATAATCTTAATTTAATCTTTGGTGAAGCAGAAATAAAAACATGTGTGAATGATTTGGGCTTCTTGATAGAGAAATCTTATGTGGTTTTTGAGAGTACATTTCGGAAAAGATAACTCCATCAGCTCTCATGAATCTTTTGAATCTGACTAATATTATCACAATTTCAACAAGTAAGTGTGAACGTGGGTTCTCACAGATGAATTTAATATTGACTACAACAAGAGCTTCATTTAATTTAAGTACCATAGGTAACTTAATGTTTAGTAAATTAGTAGACCCCCCTTCGGCTTGTTTAAACCATTCAAGGTTATCAAGTGAGAAATTTCTGACATGGAAATCCTAAAGAGAGAAGTCGAGAAGTTGAGTGAACAAGCCTTATGCCAACCAAGAATTATTTTGATAAGGATGTGTATAAAAACATTCATTTCTTTCTTTGTATATACTTTATATCATTACATATGTATATACATATATAATATATTATATATATTATATATTATATATATATATATATATATATATATATTATGATAATATATATATATTATATATTATATATTTATATATATTTTTATAAATATAGATATATATATATATATATATATATATATATATATATTATATAATATATTATATTATATATATATATATTATATATATATCTATATATATATATATATACTATAATATATATATATATAATATTATATATATAATATATATATTATATATATATTTATATATATATAATATATATATATATAATAATATTATATATATAATAATTATATATATATATATATATATATATATATAATATTATATATATATATATATATATACTGACCTTTCATTGATCCTCTTTGAAGCCATCACATAGCAAAGTAATGAGGGACATTAACCACCAGAAGCGAAGTGCCACTTAGTGAGGAGATTAACAAAACCAGGCTCGCACCTCATGTCGCAAATGCCAAGTTGGGATTTTAAGAACTTTATATTAAAATAATGCCAATATTGGGTGGGAAAGACTTATATTTATTTAAAAAATATAATAATAATAATAATAATATAATAATAATATAATAATAATAATAATAATAATAATAATAATAATAATAATATAATAATAATAATAATAAAATAATAATAATAATAATAATAATAATAATAATATAATAATAATAATCATTAATAATAATAATATAATAGAAAAATAATTATAATATAATAATAATAATAATAATAATAATTTAAATAATAATAATAATAATATAATTAATAATAATAATATAATAATAATAATAATAATAATAATAATAATAATATAATAATAATAATAATAATAAATAATAATAATAATAATATAAAATAATAAATAATAACTAATAATAATAATAATAAAATAATAATAATAATAAAAGTAATTATTATTATTATGTATTATATATTTATATTTATTATTATATATTATTATTATTATTTTATTATTATATTATTATTATTATTATTATTATTTTATATTATTATTATTATTATTATTAATATTTACTATTATTATTTTATAATATTCATTGTATTTATTATTATTATATATTATTTGATTAATGTTTATATTCTCAATTTTGAAAGATGACTTTATTCAATGGTAAATGTATTTGGATAGAGATAGTCATCTAGTGAGTGCTATAGTCAAATACATTATTTAAGGTTCTCTATTAATTTTACTTATACTTATTAGCAACAGTTGCGTTTGGTAATATTTAGAGATTATTTAGTGTAATATATTCCTGGTTAATATTCAATTAGTTAAAATTATCTCTCGTGATTTAGTGTACTATGTTGTTGAAGAGTCTTGTATTTTGGTTAACGGCGAATATTAATTTTTCGTGTATGCTCTCTCAATTTTATATTTCACTATCTCGATATTGAAGATATACGGATGTAATTATTAATTTACTTAAGTAGTTGTACATATTTATATTTTATTTGAAATAGTGTTCGAATATGTTATTGTGTTTGCCATTGATTTTAGGTGTGTATTATATTGTATTAGTTATGTTCCTTTTGTTCATTTATGCTTATGATTATGATGAGTTTTATTTCTTTCTTCCTCTCTCTCTCGTTCTCAGTTGTGCACATTTCTATGTGTTGATACTCCAACCTAAGATGTAGTTTGTATCTCGATTGAATTATTATATGATTACCTCTAGTGGTGAATGTTTGATTGATATATCGGCTAGTTTCCATAATACTTCAATAATTAACATAAATATATTTAAAATTATAATAAGCTAATATATTTATACAATTATTATATATAAAGTACATTAATATATTCTATTGATATTCTAATAATATATTAATTTACCTTATATATATTTTCAGGTACTTGTATATACAAAAATGGGACTTTGATTAATGGCGAATGTTATGAATTCTTTAACCAGTTACTGAGCTTCGCAGCCGCACAGCAGTTTTGTATGTTAAATGGAGGACATCTTTGGACTCCAGATTTCAATGATATTTATCTATTTGATAAGCTTAGGTTGAAACTTAGGGAATCCATTGGTTAGTATCTGGAACTACGGTTAGGTTGTAAGGGTCACGTGGTAGGGTACTCTATTATCTCGCATTGGAGGAGTCACATAATCGATTCTTTAAGGTTTTGACAAATCTTTTCCTTTTAATTATTGTATACTTAAAATTATTATCTTATACTGGAGAATAGGGGTAAGAAAGTAGCCAAAAATTTACGGAATTTGACATCTAATAACCAGATCTGCAACTGGTTTCCTGCTGGAGTTCTGCTGGTGTTCTGCTGGAGTTCTGCTAGTGATCTCCTGAAGTTCTGCTACTGTTCTGCTGGAGTTCTGCTAGTGTTCTGGTGGAGTTCCACTAATGTTATGCTGGAGTTCTGCTATTGTTCTGCTGGAGTTCAGCTAGTGTTCTTCTGGCGTCCTGCTGGCGTCTTGCTGGGGATTCTGCTAGAGTTGCGCTAGCGTCCTGCTAGTGTCCTGCAGTAGGGTTCTGCTGGTATTCTGCTGGAATTCTGCTAGCTCCTTGCTGTCGTCCTGCTGGGATTCCGCTGATGTCCTGCTGACATCCTTAGGATACTATTGAAATCGAAATTATCATCACTCTGAAGCAAGGCTGTGAAATCTGAAACTTTTTGCCCTCTTCATCATTTTCAAATTACCCAATTCCGTCTCCGGCTCCTTCTTCGGCTCCTTTCCGTTTCTGCGCAAAAAATCCCTGGGTTCTCAAACAATTTTACGCTGTTTCTTCAAACAAGATGATTTAGGGTTCTCCAAAAAAATTCGTTATCTCTAATAATATTTGATGCAAAGGTATCATCGAAAAATTTGAGGTATTCTTCCATAATATGCGTGATTCCTCAAAAAGCTCGCGCTCAAAAAAAGGTCAAAAAGTCGCGGTTCACTTTACCGGGTGTCCGAATCCCGTTCCTTACTACTGCCAAAGGATCGATATGCTCTGTTAAAAAGTGATCATTTCTGTACCGAATGACCTTGCACCTTGAAGTAAATAATAATAATAATAATAATAATAAATAAATAATATAAGAAATTATATAATACTTAAATAAAATAATAATAATAAAATAATAATAACTTAATTATAATAATAATAAATATTAATATTAATAATAACACAATAATGAGTTAAGTAATTCTGTTTTATTATTATTATCATTAATAAATAATAAATAAATAATAATAATAATAATTACATGAACATCAAATGTATTTATACAAGAATAGTAAATAATGATAATAATTACGAATGAACACAATGCAAATTTAATATTGCTGATCGAGTGAATGTCTGGCCGATCTTTCCAATCTTATCTTCATATGTTTAATACACCATTTTTAAGCTGTTGAGTAGATCTAAAATTGAGTGAATAATAATAATAGATATAAAGATAATATCATAACAATAAGTTAATAACACAAAGAATGTAATAATCAAATAGATCCTATTATAGAATAGCATATATATAAATAACATGGTCTCATATAAAACCTATCACTACTCTAAGATCTCTTTACTCATAAAACCGATCATGTAGAAGCAAAAACTTTTAATATAAAATTATCGTGTATTTTTGAAACCTCTCGAATATTCGAATCAGATTTTTCTTCATGACTTCCGAGTGCAGTTTCCACGTGGAGAAAAAAAGAACAATCTTTCTTACTATTATATTCTTTATTCCTGTCGATAGAAACCTCGCTCTACTTCCCGAATACATAATACTTTTGGCCAAGTTCTTAAAATGTGTTACACTCGCTTCAAATCCTAACCCAGCCCACCCAGCCCCTAGAGTATATCAAGGTAACTCAATTAGATGCATATATATATAATATAATATAACTATACTATATATACTATATATACTATCATCCGTATCTATACCTACTAAATAACTCACACCCCGCGAACCACACCTATAATATCATATGCACACCTATTATATGTTTTTGATTTGGATATAATTAAAACCGTACACTGCATACTATTTTAACTGAAATGAAATATAGGTTAAACCCGCGATATTGCATGTAACTCCTCAACATTACATGTCTCTTTTCTTGTATCAATATATCCTCCTATAATATGTGAGCAAAATACTACCTCCTATATAGTCAGCAGCCTATATACCTATTAAACAATTATATATATTACATACTACTACTAATCAATATATGATATATACTAATTTTTATCAACGTTAACTACACACACTCACGGCACCAGCCCTAATCTAGAGGTGATGTAGTGCTCAATTTATTAAGTCACTTGTAAGCAATGAACGGAGTACATTAGAAGAGTGAAGATAAACGGATCACAACTACAGAACGACTCCGAATACCAGTGTATAACGAATCATTGGATCTTTCCGCTATATAGTATGGCGAACTATGCTTACTATCACTATGTACTCATGAGCTACGCACCCTTATTTACGTACGCTAGCCTTGATCCATCTCTTCTTTGACTTATACGACGCGAGGCACTCCACCGCATCTGTTCATATCTTCATTATCTTACTTATATTATACTATATACAAAATTACAAAATGATGTTGTCCATTTATTAATCTTAATTAACTTTTTTGACTATATTTGATCAAAAGAATATCTCAAATATTATACAATATTTTCGGTAACACTCCTCGTAATATTAACAATTCTAGCATTTTAACTCATGTACTATAAAAATTTATATCCATAAATTTATATTAGTAATTACTAATATGTATATTACTATATCTCTAAAAAGCTTTCAATATCACTGTATCCTTGATACACAATGTTATCTCTCAGAGAAACATTCTTATTCACCTAACGCATCATCCAAACTATCTAATCCCTCATTGACAAGTTACTATAGTATTATCTTTATAAGCTTTCTCTTCTCATACATTACCTTATTCTTCTAAATCTTCCCATTTAATCATACCATTCTCTCTATTTCACTGCATCCATCTCTCTTAATCACAGTATCGGTACTATACCTCTCAAATTAATCATTATATATATATATAATATATATTAAAATACTTAATATAACTATACTTATATATATATATATATATACATAATTATAAATAAATATTTATATATATATATAAGGTTTTCTAAATACTATCCTCACCTAACGATAACACTATCATACTATTCTATATACGAACCGAGACGCCAGCTTATTCAACATTCAAAGCATAAATATGACCTAAAACAATATATTATAAATCACTAAAGGTACTTTTTTAACACTTTATCTCTAGTAGAAATTCTATAAAATAGTAACTAATATAAAATATATTATATATATTCATCGATTATTTAATAATAATAAAATTAGTATTTATATATAGTTCTATATAAATACATTAATCTATATATACTATGATACGTATACTAAATAATCCATCAGATATCATTTATTATGACCTTTTTCCTGCGATTATTCTTTACCCGCAACACACAACTATGACCTCAACACTATCCATTACATCTAGAACCATTATAATCTATGTTATCTTTCTTAGTTATCTCTCTTCCAATAAACATATCATATAGTCATTTAACTATTAGTAAAACTACTATTAATTCACTAACTTACAATCACTAACCCTAACCATAACCTATAAATGAATTAATATCATGTATCTACTACAAAGGATAATAAATACTGACCATAACTTGAATATTTCAATATAAGCTTACAGTACTTAACAAATCAAAAACAGAATGATAGAATACCATATAGAACTTCCAACTGATCCGTCATATTAACTACAGAGAGCCTAGCACCCGTTTTATTAACTTATTAAACTGATAACTAAGGATATCAACAACTTTACACTAATATGACTGTCTAATAATCCGCTAACAAAAGAACTTCGTAATCATAAAGAGAGATGTTATCCCGATGAAGTTCATCTCTAGTGACACTGACTTCACCGGGTAGAGATAAACGCACATGATCACTATATCGGTTATGTACTAATAATTTTCACTACCCTCTTTCACTAGGGTAAGGGTAGATACATCCTAGTATAAATTAAATAACCGCGTCGCTCTTATACTTATATATCTGAGGCAACTATAGTGTCCGCGCGGGGTTCTCATTTTGAGATCCATACCATACCTACTATACTCGATCAGGTAACTCCCAGATAGCCCCCACTGTAAAAAATAATTCTTTTTATATATATATAATATAAATTTATATTATTTATATTTTATGATAATATTATTAATATATTTTCACCTTATATTATTAAAGCTAAAAACTTTTTCAGGTCCTTAGCTGCGATATCTCCCAATAGTATTATAAATGTTAATATTGTATTTTTTTATATACGTACAAGTATAGTAACTTAACTATAATCTCACCTTATATATTAAGATAGAAATAATACTACATAACTTGAAATTTCCCATCCAAAAATTTAATTATTTTTTGTGTGAAAGACAAAACAAATTTATAGACTCTAAGAAAATATAACAGCTTTGGTTAACATGGTTTTTGATTTTCACTAATATGCTAGATATAATTTTAATACTTAACACATTTATATTGAAAAACTCTTCTTCTTTCTCTATTTATACAGTTTTGGTATTTTTAAACCACTTCGTATTATATTTGACAGTTTAGTTACCACTTTTACAGTTACAACTTTCGCTACCGCAACAACGGCCTGTCATGTTCAAATCAAACATTACAAAATTCACAAAGACATGAATTGTTATACTTTTAAGCATTGAACAAGAAAATATCCCATCGCGAGCATGATACGAAGACATAAATCATGTTTTGAATCAAGTCTTTAATTTTCATCCCCTTCGTTATTAATCTTGATTTGGAAATTCCTCTGTCTAGTTTTAGCTAGCTTGTGCAAAATTCAATTATAATACGCTAACGCTTATGACTACTATCTTATTTAGTGTATTCACATGTATATGATCATAGATATAATCAATACTTTAAAAGAATCTCTCTAAAATTATTATATAATATACTATCATCATTATAATTATATTATTATTTAGTTATTATTATTATTATAATTATTTAAATTATTTAATCTTCACTATTATCATTAACTCTATTATTTATAATTATATTTATTTCATTATTATTATTATTATTTTAGTTATTACTGGTGTTATATATTATTATTATCATTTCAACAAGTTAATCGTTTCAATTGATATTTTAATCCAGCTCGTTAAATACGTTATAGTAACTTTGAGTTACTCTTACTTAAAAATATGATATGATCTAACGGCCGTACTTAGATGCAACACTATTTCTACTCCCCTGAAATATCCCTTCTCGATATCACCAACAGTTTAAAAAGAACCTACTGGATATAGACCACGTTCCCTAATAAAAACACAGAAATTTAATACATTTATTCCCCTGTAACTGAAATGTTCTCAGACAAAACTTGCAACTAGATCAAAGCCATTCTATTAAATCGACCTTCCAGGATAGAAATAGTGCGATCAAATGAAATCACAAATTCTTAGAGCACGGATACGGCAAGCCCATTTTCCTACTCATGTGATCGATTTAGATAACCTGTTACTTAATCACAGCATAATGTTTATGCGATTGTGAACACTTCAAAATCTTATTATATTACAGTTATAACCTTATGTAGCGCAATAGTGCGCATTTTACTTAGAACAAGATACTTTGCACAACCTTGATGACATATACAAAAAATTTTCTTTTATGATATGAAAAACTTTAGCATTTCTAAATATTTTCAATTAATTCTACGTATACCTATGGATAAAATCTCAGTTCACTACTACATTACAGTATTTTGAATAAAGTAAAAATCAAGTTGAATTTAAAGATTTCAAAAGTAACCCAATTTTCCATTAAAATTTACCATCTAACCTTTTCTTTGAATAAATAATACTTTAGTTGCCCACTCTCACTTCAATTTTCATTAAGACCAAGTCAACTATCCTACTTTTCAATTAACAAATACTAAGTAGAATAAATATTCTTCGCTATATTGTTTGAAAATCGTTTATGACAATAATTTTTCTAATTCTCTCTTGGTTTTAACCTAAACTAATTTCAATATACACTTATCTGTTAAGAATTAACCCTGAATCGATATACCTATCGTCAATAAAATAATAATACTTCTTCAGTATTTTGAAGACTTCTACTAATTTTGATTTATAGAGTTATATATGTTTCTTTAAAAAGAAGGCTCTATAATTATGGGAAAGACAAAAATCTTATTACCTTACCTTACTTCTTAGATTCTACCGAATTATTATCTGATTAGCCCTTCCTTATAAATTCTTTTACATTTTTATCTTTGTCCTTTTTGAGGATACGTAAGTTCGGAAATACAGATATTGACGTAAATGTTCCAGTAAAGAAACGTGTCTTAACAACTAATTGGTTAAAGTTCATGAGCCAGATGTTGGAGGGTATATCATCTTCTGTAGAAGAGATTGAAATAATAATATGCAAGAATAAGCTATGAAGGATGATTAAGATGACAAAAATTAAATAGGAAGAGCAGAAAAACCACTAAAAGCAAGTATTTGGATATAAATAATTACATAGTTTAACAATTTTGAAGAATTTTATATAGAACAGCGCACAAATCAACCCTGTTATTTTAATATGAAAAAACATTAAAAGACTTCATGCCATGTATGAGGAGTGAAAGTATTTATTAGCTTATTTATTCGTAAGGTCGAAAAAGGCAATAAGAATCAATTAATAGTAAATAAAGGAGATGGAAAGCCTGCAGTTGAATATGAAGTGTACGAGCCCGTAAAAATAAATGGAATTCAAACAAGGTATTAAAACACACAGATGGGATAATGACACAAAAATAGTGAAAGATAACATGAAGAACAATCGAGTTATTAAGCAAACGTCAAAGGTGAAATCAGTTGAAGAAAAATTGTGAGAAATTCTACAGACGTCACCCACCATGATACATACTGAACGTAATATGAATATGTATTGCTATTAGGAATATCAATAAAAAAAAACAAATAATATGGATGATAATGTAATAAAACAATATGAATATTTAAGACACATCCATACTATACAAGGAGATTAAACTTGAACAAGGACACTTTTATATTATACACCTCCGTAAAGAAAACAAATAAACGTAATAACAAATATGAAATGCTTAAAAGATAAACAGTCTTATGGATTAATCAATAATATGAGCTAGCTAAGGCTATTGGATCCTGTTTTATAATAAACAGTAACTGCGCTCAAAAGTCACGAACCGTTCATTGAATGATTGTATTTGAGGTATATGCAAGTAGATGCCCTATCTAGAGCCAACAGAATTATTTACGTGAAATAAATTAAAAATAGTAAAAATACAGCTTTAATACATGTACACCCATCTATGCGCGCAGATTTTATTCTATGGAGGTAATAAAGATTTTAATAGATTTTTTAGTTGAGGGTCAATTAAGCAATAAAAAATCCGTAAACAAAAATGAGTTATTGAAGCCGACCAAGAAATATTATTTGCATCCCCTCATAATTTTGTATGGTGTTGACGACCGAGTTACAAAAAAAAAACAGAGAAACAAAAAAAAATTTTACTTCCGAATTTCCTTATTAAATATGATTTTTAATTCTATTTCTTTGTTATCAGATTCAAATTGTTTAGTTTTCTCTACCAGTAGCGATCCGTTACTTTTGGTTACGACGTGCAGAATATTTATCTAGCATCTCTACAAATATTTCTATATGGACTTAAAACTTCTGCCGTCTCCTTTTTTAAGACGTAACACAAAACGGTCAACTTAGAGAAAACTATAACAACCACAATTTTGAGAGATATTTGGAGGAGGCCGACAACAACCTTTTTCAAACTATCTTAATAATAAAAAATAACAGAAAAATGGAGACACAATAATATACTTTGAACATCGAACTTCTTTGAAAGAATGATAAAACGCCACCACTACACACAACAATGAGATGCCCCAATATATTAAGCATACTCGTTAAAAGTACGAATAACACCCTTATAAAGAACAAAAAACACACCAAAAAATCATCTACTTTCAATAACCATGGCAGTTTCGACAACAAGAGTTTGATAAGATTATTCTACAAAAAAAACGGAATAAAAAAAACAATAAGAAAACACTCGGAAGAAACATTTATTTCGAAAAAAAAAACCCAAGAGATGTAAAATAATGTATCGGAAAAAAAACAGGAGAGAAAAAAAGAGAAACAAGGAAGTAGTTGACATTTCTTTCAATGTGGCATTAAGAACGAGAAGAGAAAATATCAAAATAGATTGAAAAAGCAAAAAACCAAAAAAATCTACACGTATAACCTATAGAAATAAAGAGATAAACTACCTTTAAAAACAGTGTCCCAACAAGAGCATGTACAATCCTTTTTGTTCACATTATAATTGAACTCATCCCAAATATAGTGTACGAATCTAGAAACTCTGGACATTGTTATATTCGATGACCTTGTGAAGCAAAGGCTTTAAATCTAAGATTAGCTAGTATAGGGAAGGATATGTAAAAGAAAAATTAGTAGATAATTGGAAAACTAAGAAGAGAAAGTAAAGATAAATGAGATAAAAAAGAAGATTAGAGAAATGAAGATATAATAAGTTTGAAAGATAATAACACAGCGACTTCATTGAATAAAAAATGTCGACAAAAGAGAAGTCACAAATAGGTT